>BMAW01099186.1:0-10733 GCA_019974015.1 Nephila pilipes | reverse complement strand
ATTTTAAAACGTTTTTTACAACGTTTTTCTGAATTTCACTTGGTGTGTGTGTGTGTGTGTGAGTGAGTGTGTGTGTGTGTCATCAAATTTTCGATCGTTAATTTAACCAACTTCCCATCAAGCTAGAGCTTTGAAATTTTGGGAATCGTTCGTACTCACCTAACAATGCAATATTTAGACGTTTGCGACAAGTTTTAACTCAAATTTTATTTAAAATAATGCAGTTTAGCCCAATCACTTGGCGCAATTTGAATAATTGCCAAACTTGGCGAATTTTTTTTTTTTTTTTTTTGGCTGAATGTTAAGTCCGCTTCGCGGACCAATTTAGCAACATTTGGCTAATTTACCGGATTAATTAATTTTAGTTAGTTTTAACGTTGTTATGTATTTCACTTGGTGTGTCTCTGTATGTATGTGTATCAGTGTGTCATCAAATTGTCTATTGTTAATTTAACCAACTTCCCATCAAGCTAGAGCTCTGAAATTTTGGGAACCGTTCTTATTTGCCTAACAATGCAATATTTAGATATTTGCGAACAGTTTTAACTAATACTTAATAATTTTTTTAATAAACTTTGCCACCATATAAAAACGTTGGTTTTTATTTTGAATTATTAAACACTTTCAATGGGTTTCTGGGTTTCAGGAGTGGTTGCAAAACACCTGGGGTTGCATGATCTTTCCTTATGTCGAGGACTTTTTGAATAAATCCATCTTGGGTTTTTAGTTGTCTAGGCTTGACTACATGATCTCTCCAATAGATATTCTGTATCCTCATCAGCTTTCAATAGAGAATCAAAGCCTTCTTTTTCATAGTATCATGGAGAGGTTTATCTGCTGCCAGCAGTAACAATGCATCGATTGGTGTGGACTTTACAGCACCTGTGATCAGGTGAAGAATTTGGTTATATTTGTTAACCACATATTGTGATGCTGGGTTCACAGCAAAACCTCAATAAAGACAGTATATAGGTATTAAATGTAGTGTTAAGGGTAGACCAGGCACAACCCCACCTACATCCTGCTAAACGCTTGAGGAATCTAAGTCTCTTTGTAACACGTTTCGTTAGCTGCTCAACATGGAGCATTCAACTTAGTTTGTTATCAAAAGTCACACCCAGGTAAATAAAGTTATTCGTATTGACAATCAAATATTTTGATACTGTAGCTCTGGGTGAAATGTTTCATGGGTTATTGAAAAAGACTGTGAAGCTGTTTTTACGAAATTTACAGTCATGTTACTTTCATCACATCAATCAGAAGATACCTGAATAGCCTTATTTAATCGACTTTCAAAAAGGTTTTTTACATTATGTTTCAATGTCTGGGTATAGATTATCAGCTCATTTGCAAATAATAGGCGTTTAATACCAAGTATTAATTTAAAAGTTGAAACAAGTTTATTCACATACATATTAAATAAGGTGCAGCAACTAACTGCACCTTGGAGGAGCTCAGTTTGTAAATTAAAACATTTTAAGAAAAGAAAGCAAAATTTAACCTTGCTGGCCTTCTAGCTTGTAAAGACATAATCCAATTAAATAACTTTGAAATGATGCCAATACTCATGAGTTTCTGGTAGAGTTTTCCCTCCAGAAAGAATCATATGCCACCATAAAATCTACATAGACTGCTGTCAGGATGTTTCTGTCATCCAGAACATTTTTAATGAACTGGCTGAATTTTGTCACCTGGTCACACGTTCATCTGCTTTTATGAAAGCTAGCCTGCTCTTCTCCTAATAAATCATATTTCTCATGATACTAGTTCAATCAATTAACAACAAGTATTTCCAAGGTTTTTGCCAGCATACTCGTGAGCGAGATGGGCTTATAGCTATTTAATTGCCCGGAGTCCTTATTTTTCTTAAATGGGACTTTATAATAGATCTTCTCTAGTTTTCCGGTATCAAGCCTGACTTCCAAATTTGGTTCAAAACATTCAGTACTGTTTTCCCTGCCTTCATGCTTAAGTGTATCAGGAATTCTGCATTGATGTGATCCTCACCAATTTTTTTTCATTTTAAGGCGTCTTAGTGCAAGTTTTAACTCGTGTTCACTATAGGGAACATCAAAGATAAAAAGCTTCCTATTTGGTTCCTCCAAAACATCCTGCACTTTCTTCTGAGAAACTTTTTCCACTCAGCATTTACTTTCCTTGACATTTTTCTGGCATAATTTCCCTTTCTCTGGGACTGGGAGATGGACTGTCCTAAAGCATTTGCAATTGCTTTTTCCGAAGTTAGAAATTTGTTTACAAATATAATTGGTTTCTTCCCACACGAAGGCTTATGATTTTGGAAGTTAGAAATAAGAACTTAAAAACTTTCAAGCTATCCTTTTTATAGTCAATGTGTGAAATAAAATCTTCAAAGGATTTGAGTTTGCCCTGTAATACAGTTTTTCTTAGCAAGCAAGCCTGTTTTCTCTATGCAATCACATAAGATTGCCTTTTTGTGAGCTCAGTGTTTTTCCTTAGTCTGTCTCGCTTCGTTTCATGTTCCTCCAATTCAAGTGACCAGAAGCATTTGACCTTGCCATGTGGCATGCGTGCCTTAGCACAAAATATGTCTGACTTTGTAAGATTATAAATCAAGTTTTCTGGGGATTCCGAAAAATCAAACTTGACTTCCCCCAAGTTCTCTATCAGTTATTTATTCAGTCACCTCAATTTGAAATTGCAGTATTTCTTCGATCTTGGTCTAAATCGACCAGCTGGATGACAGGCATTAATCGAGACTGTGAATTGTCGGTTCCCTGAGTCTGGGTCTTCCACAATTTTTCTTTTTGTGAAGGCATATATATTTGATGAAACACACAAGTCTGGTGTGTGTTTCATCAAATATCCTTTACCAGAAATTTTATAATGAATATAAGTGGGTGGATCATCTGGTTTAAAAACAAGCTTAAGGGGACTTAGTACCTTTCGAAATCAAAAATTGTATATTTTGACACACTTTTTCAATTCTTCAAAAATCAATAATTTTTGCTCATTTTAATATAAATCTTTGACAGTTTGTATAATAAAGTATACAGTTAAAAGTACTGAACCATTTTTTGCTATTAAATTGATATATTTTTTTTAAAACAACATGAAACATGCATGCAAAAATTTAAAAAATAAATTAGCTTACCTTCTGTTACCTGCAAGAAAACATTTTAAAGATGTACAATAGAACCATCATTGTTATACCAAATTAAAGCTAAATAATGCCCTTATTCTGTAAACCTCAAATTTTAAATTTATTTTTCATTTAAAAAATACTAAAAAAATCATAAAATTTGGAATTGGTAACTTTTTTTCATCTATCATGCTATAAAATATAATCTGATCATTCCATTAACAAAACTAAGATTCACAGAATAAATATATACAAGTACCACATCCATGTAAGATTTTAAAACTCTACATTCGAAACTTTTTTTTAATCCTGCGGGAAATTGTGAAAATAAGAAACTGAGAAAATCAAGTTTAAAGATTGAATTTTCATTTTGTACAATAAATTATATTTATTTTACACTTAAAAGCCATCCGCCTCATATGTTGGACCTTCTACTGCTACAAAATGCTCGTGTATAGCTTTTCTTTTCATTCTTCTAACCTTACGAGCATGTAATGTTGAAGATTTCGACTTAGCTTCAGCTCCTTACATTCAAGCACTGTCAGTTTGAAAAGCATATGTGATAGAAAAATGTCCCAATATACAGCCCAAACATCTCAGGATATTAAGGCGACTGGACATGCCATCATTCTACAGTACTATAGTCTCATTTACAGCAATATCTACAACCATTTTAGAAGCTCCAGATGTCTTGGGGCTGTACTTCCAAACCGTAGAATTGAAAGACTCATTTGAATTTTGAGTCTTTCCACCTAAACACTTTTTTAATAGCTTAGGTGAAGACAATTCTGCAAATATGTACCTTATTGCATCCATAACAGCAGTAGGCACAATACTTGTATGTTTATACAAGGATTTTCCTAAGGAATTTAATTTCTGGAAATTTCACCTTGAGGTAGCACCAACAGGGCAGAAGTAGTGCAAGGGTTCTTCATCCGTCGAACAATAATGGCAATATATAGACCATATTCCTTTCCACATATCATCAACGGAACTGCTATTATTTTGTATAGCATTCCCATAGTAAGTAGTAAATTTATCTATTAATTTATCTGTCAAGCGATTTTTCCCACTTATGCTTCTGCCATCTGATAGCTTCTAGCCTCAGTTCATAACTTTCAATTTACGAAGCCTGGAACTCATGCGCTTTTGAATATGATCAACACATTCAACTTTCTCCAGATTGTATGGAGTAGTACTTTGCAGCTCTGGAAATGTTTTTGTGTTTCCATCGCCAATATACTTCACATATTTTGTCTTTCTTTTCGACATTGATCTTTCAAAAATCCTCTTCATTCCCTCTCCACTTCCATTTTATTAGAAGAACCAGAATGGTTTTTCACACAATGTGGTTGATGATATTCTATCCATATTTCATACGCTTTTTCACATTTTGGACTTTTCCACAGATCACAGCCTTTGCAATATGATGATAAAACTTCGACGTCAATAACTTTACCAGTTATATCACCAATAACAACACCTATACGAGATGTATGACTACGGGTTTTCCACGTTCCATCCCCACTGACACATATTTCACTTGTTTCGGTTGCGGAAATTTCTTCCTTTGCAGCATTTATCATTGAAGTGTCAGCGACAATTGAACTGGCCAATTTTATGTTATTTGAAATCCTATCATAGGACTTTTGAGAAACCGGTGGAGGCAAATCCATCACGGAACAAAAATTCTTTAGGCCACATAGACGTATAGTGGCTCAAAAAATTGAGGATATACCTTACTTTCACTTGATAAATCCAACTTTTAATGAAAATAACACATTAACTAGAATAAAAGACGTATTTTTACTTTTACATGTAATAAAATGGTTAATTTACAGTAAAAATAACGAAAATCAACAAAAAAATATCTAAAATTAAAAGTTTCACAAATATTTGAAGTAAACATAGGCAGATCTTTACCTCAAAAAATTAAGGATACACCAATGAAATTTTTTCGATATATTACATGCATAGACAGTATCAGTATTTTGTTGCATGTCCTTTGGCTTTTATAATGTCCTCCAAACGTCTTGGTACCGATTCGACCAATTTTTTAGTGGTATCTGGAGATATTTTATCCCATTCTTCTTGTAACACTTGCTTTAAATGGGCTTTGTTTCTAATCTGGTGTTTTTGGACCGCTGTTTCTAGTGTGGCCCACAAATTTTCTATGACATTGATGTCAGGGGACTGTGGCGGTGTGTGCAATTGCTGTTTACAATGAAAAAGACACCACAATTTGACATTACGTGCCGTGTGTTTGGGGTCGTTGTCCTGCTGAAATATAAAATTTCCATCTAAACACAATTTTTGTGCACTTTCTTTAAGATTGTTGCGGAGTATGTCTATATAAAGCTTATGATCCATTATACCATCTATAAAAACTAAATTTCCTACCCCATTTGCAGCCATACAACCCCAAACCATGACGGAGCCACCACCATGTTTAACTGTAGGACGTAAATTTTTTGGATCCAAAGCGGTGTTCAGCTTTCTCCAAACGGTGGGACGACCATTGCTTCCAAAAATGTTGAATTTACTTTCATCACTAAATATAACTTTCTTCCACAAGTTTTCTGTCTTCAACTGATGAGTTTTTGCAAACTCCAAACGCTTTTTCTGATTTTGTAAGCTTATGAAAGGTTTCTTTCTAGCTATTTGACTGCTATATCCAGCATGTCTAATCACATTTCTCACAGTTTCAGCACTTACACTTCTGCAGATTATTCGAGAAGTTTCTGCAGCTAGTTTGACTGCACTCAGTTTAGGATTAATCTTGATATCTTTTAAATTTTTGCTTTTAGCTGCATCACTCAGAATACTTTTCCTTCCTCTTCCACTCTTATTTTGAATTAATCCATCGCGTTTAAATTTCCCAATGATTTTCTGGACACATGAGTGACTTCTACCGACAATTTCAGCTATTTCACGATAAGATTTTCCCTTCTTAAATAACCTTAATATAAATTTTCTTACATCAATACTAGTCTCTTTCCAAGGAGCCATTTTCTATTTAAAATTACAGCTTTATATTCTCATAACCAACTTCAAAAGACAGAAATAATAGTTGAAAAAGTTTAGGATAAAATTTCCCAAACTTAGATTATTAGTAGCAAGCAAAAAGAAATCAAGTGGTAGTTAAACAAAAATTTCATTTGTGTATCCTCAATTTTTTAAGGTAAAAATCTGCTTATGTTTATTTGAAATGCCTCAAAAAAGTTTTATTTTAGAATTTTGTCTTTGATTTTTCTTTATTTTTACTGTTAATTAAACCTTTTGTTATGTCTAAGAATACAAATTCGTTTGCACTTCTGGTTAAGGTGTTATTTTGATTGAAAGTTGGATTTATCAAGTAAAAGTAAGGTGTATACTTAATTGTTTGCGCCACTGTATGCCTACTGTGCGCATAGCATATATAATTCTCGTGTTAATTTCATAATCATGGTTGTGTGATTCTAAAACAGGAGAAAACTTTTAAAAGTGTATTGAGTTCTACAGGAATCACATTCAGAATAAAATTCTGAAACTAATCCACACAAAACTCTTTCTTTCAACACAGCTTTTGAGCCACAATAACAACATACCAACAATTTTGATATTTCTACTAAAAAATTGTCTAGATTTATCAATCTATATCCTTTAGTGTCAGTTGAATTGTTTTCATAACGACTGCTGTCTAAACACAGCTTTTTAGACGAAGCAGATGTCACATTAGCAGCTACTGGTTTCCAAGTTTTGGAATGTTGATTTCCATAAAAGCGCCGTTTCTTATGCCGGTAATCCGTAGATCTACGAGCTGATTTTCTACTCATACTATTAATAAGTTCTCGAAAGAAAAATTAACAATTATCTATTACTTTTTTTCTTCAAAAGTAATCAAAAACAAAGCGTTTCTATGATGCAAGAACAAAAACGCAGTTGAAATGATTGATAAACAAATGTAAATAAACATCTGCTTTAACTCGAACTGTGCTGAGATGTAGATATACTTCTCTAGATAAAAAAGAATCATATAAATAATTAAAAAAAAATTAAAAAAATGTAAATTTGCATTCTCTGTCGAAACCGAAACTAACGGAAAAGTGGTTTGTTTACATTGGATTTAAAGAGCAAGCCAAATTAGATATTTTTTACTGCACAGGCCGTAATAATTATCGGATTTCGACGCGGTTTGTTTTAAAATGCTCCTAACATTCCACACTATTTTTTGGAAAATAAATTTGAAAAATCAAATTTTTGAGGTACAAAGGTACTAAGTTCCCTTAAGAGAGCTTGAATTCATGAGGTCTTCAAATTCTAAACCAGCAGCATTTGGGTGACTATACCTCCACCTGCTCATGTCACCAATTATGCGATCATACCACTAATTAAGATTCTCGAAGCAGATATCTCAAGACTAGATAAATCTTGCTTACTATTTGGAGGGATAAAAAGTGCAAAGATCTTAAAAAGGGTCTTTTCTTTCCTTAGTTGAATATTTACATTTCTCTTTTATCAGTATTTTTCCTGCGGATTTAAAAATTTTATAGTCATCAATAAGTTTCTTTCTGACTCCAATCAATATGCAACTTGTCTGTGTTTTGGAAGCAGGCACAATGTATATCCTAAAAAAGAGTAGAACTTTACAGATTCCTTAGTTAAATTTGTCTTTATTATTGTAAAGAGATCGATATTATACTAAGATAGGGATCGTTGAGTCTGGATTTTCTTGGATGGGAAAAACTACCTTCATTCCACTATAGAACCTCAAGTTTCACAGAAGCAGGAGACCACAGGACAAAATTGTACATCACTTAGCCACCAAAGTATTTGCCCATGGCACACTGCTATGAGGTAGATCTACTTTGTACCCCATATTCTGAAACACTTTTATTTTTATGTTACAGTTTGAAAAAATAACAAGGCTTCCATTGCATGTTAAAATGCATTATATCATCACTTTTGATGTAATGCATTTTATTTCAATTATCCCTACCTGATATACCACTAATGAATCCAGATGGAAGAATAAAAGTGTTTTTAATGAGAATCAACTTAGGAATGAAATTTTATGTGAAGAGAAAATTATCCTCATTGGAAGTAATGATATAATGAAACAAACAGAGCGAAGTAAAATAATTTTAAATTCAATGAATACGAATCTTGCAGTTCATATATCAAATTTTTTAAACTTTCATAAGATTAAATATTTAATTTATAAAATAAAAGTTGAATTTTATGATAAAATTCGAACTATAATAATCATTAAATGTCTCATAAAGCCTAATTGAAATTAAAATTCATTAATAATGAATGTTACTTTTAATTGCATCAAGTGGATTTAATTTTAATGATAGAGAATACTGATGGCCCTTTGGATTGTATACTGTATGTATGTATTTGGATTTCACTATACAATATATATTCAGAATAAATTGCAAATATTTACATATGAAACAATTTATCATTTCTTGTGCCGTGCTTTCAGATGTCATTTTAATTGGACTACTCCTTCTAGATAAGACTTGTTTTGATGTTGAGTGTATAAAAATAAAGTCAGTAAATAAAATTTAAACTTTAAAAAACACTAAAACTACTATTAATTAATTCAGTAAAGAGAGAGAGGGTTAACAATTAAATAAATATATTTACAAAGGCAAAAGTAGACTTCCCTTATCTGAACATTTAACAGAAATTTCGTTCTAAGGATCTGATTTAATTCTAATTATCTCCTATTTTTCCAGTTTTTACATCATCTTTTTTCCTGCGTTGCATCTTTTTAAAGTTTGAAGGATAAACAGTTCTAGATATATATTACAAACTATATACATATATATATATATATATACAGAGTGCACATTAAAGTCTCTTGCTACCCTCTTAACTTCGGAACGGCTGCTGAAATATTCATAATAGTGGTGTCTAAGTATAGTAAAGTAACCATGTGCTACTGAATTAAACCACCAACTGCAACACCAATTGGAAAGCTGCTCAGGTAGTATTCTTATCGCGAAAGCGAAACGAGAAAGGGAAAAATATAATTTACAAAGCTGTAGAGTTTCCTCGATTTAATACGAAAAGACTCCTTGTGGACATTAATGGGAATAATGCAAAAGTCAAATCCCGCATATGTTTTTTCTCGATTTCCTACACTGTGACGTCATAAAACTTGAACGGAAGGAAAAAAGATTATCTTTCAGGCAAAACACGACACCGCAATGTGGCGCAGTGATATTGCAGTAAAAAGTCCAGTGTAGTCAGATCAAATTAACGTGGAGACTACTCTTCGAAACCGCCATAATGGTTCCTTTGCTTGTTGTGCATGCCATTCCGTAAGAGCATGCCACATTCATCCACACTATACCTACAAAGAATATTGGCTGGACTTGGACCTGATTCACAACATTGGTGCACGATGCATAGCGTTACAAGGCATCCTTGTCTAGTGAAACCTGTTGAAGTTATGGTTGGTATTAATGAGCACCTAACTCATTTAGAATTGTCCAAACCTGACTTTTGGAGCGGGCACAGTGTTGGCTGATCTCTCTGTACTACATTTCAGATATGCGAGGGGGTATGCTAATACCTCATCCGATTGAACTCAATATCCTACCTTAGCTGGTCTGTTATATTGAGCTCGACTTGTCACGCAGTCTGGCTTTCTTAAACGTTTTACAACAATTAGGCTTGCTTGATGAGAAGGATGCGTGCCAGCAGGAAGATGATGCCGGTACAAATTTGCTGTTGATTGTGTATTGCATGCACATTACCCGCCCATTATACCATCTTACAATACTCAGGATTGAAAAATCTATCCATGAACATGAGCATCTACGTACTGTAACAACTAGAAGATGTCACTTTTATTGCTGCTAAAGGTCAACAGGCATGTCGTTTCTTACGTATTGGTACACTGGAAATATTTTGAAACGAAGCGTAAGTTGCTTTGAGTGGATGCGACTCTATTTTATACAATCTACATATTGTATACTCTATTTATAAAGTCAATCAATGCAAGGATGCAAAACTTGGGTTTTGAACCACAATCCTTTTGATTAGGGATCCCAAGCGATACCTCTGTGTTATATTGCGGTGTGAAGTTTTGTCTGAAATATAATCATTTCTCCTAGCGTTTAAGTTTTGTGAAGTTGCAGTGTAGAAAATCATGAAGAAACTAATGCGCATTTTAACCGTTCAATTTTTCCTTCGCATTAATGTCCAAAATGTATCCGTATTAAATCGATGATATTCTGCAACTTTGTAAATAACTTTTTTTTTCGCTATCTCATTTTGTTTTTGAAATAGAAATGCTAACTTAGAAGTTTTCCACCAGGTAGCTACGTCGTTGGCTTCATTCAGTAGCTCACGGCTACTTTACTATACTTTGACACTAATTTTATAAATATAACAGCAGGCGTTCTGAAGTTAAGAGGTTGGCAAGAGACTTTAGTAGGCACTTTGCGTATGTATATGTATATATATATATATATATATATATAACACATCGATCAGTAACTCCCGAGACTAACCCAGAGATGGCGCTCGTATTAAACCAGTAACCAGGTCTTTCTAGAGTACTAATCTTTGCTTGAAACGTGTCAAAATTTTAAGTCAATCGGACCAGGAAAAA
>BMAW01099185.1:0-61682 GCA_019974015.1 Nephila pilipes | reverse complement strand
AAGTACAAAAAGTATTGTTTCGTTTTACACAAAAATATTTCAGAAAATGCTGCTTTGTCATTTCATGAAATTGTAATGTCACATTTTAAAATTTTATGTAACTTATAAAGGAAAATAATATTTTAAATTAAATAACATCTTTTAACTAACATCTTACAATTACGATTCAAGTCTTATATCTAATAATGATCATTCTGAGTTCTTAAAAATGAAGAATAATGAACAATGAACGCATTCATTTGAATCAGAGATCCAAATCATTCAAAATCCAAGCAATAGTATTCATTTAATCTTAAATGAATCCTAAATAAAGAATAAAGATTAATTTACAAAGCTATTGTTTTCTGTCTCCTAAAAGGTGATCAATGGTACAAATATATCATATACAATAGTATTTTTTAATTTAATATAGTTTTAGTATATTATAACTAATTTATTACAGTTTGCGTTTCATTTCGCAAAACTATACAGATTTTTTTTCTTATCTAATTTACATGAAACTGGATATAAATAATCAAAATTTGTGATTTTATTCCTTTTATAAATGGCATAGTGTGTTGTCATAGTTTTGATTACATTTTGGTAATATTATTCCCTTGTGTGATTTATGCAAACTATTAATATGATAAATGTTGAAGAAAAAAAAATATTGCTATACTCATTTAGCATAAGATCATATAGTCACTTGCTTATAAAGACAAAAAAAAATTATAAGCAACCATATAAAATAAGAACCTTATAATCATTTACTTTTCCGAGCACGAAATTTTTGATTACATTTTCGTAATATTATTCCCTTGTGTGATTTATGCAAACGATTAATATGATAAATGTTGAAGAAAAACAATTATTGCTATACTCATTTAGCATAATATCATATAGTCACTTACTTATAAAGACAAAAAAAATTATAAACAACCATATAAAATATGAACCTTATAATCATTTACTTTTCCGAGCACGAAATTTCCTTTTTAATACGAAATTTAATCCAAGGACGAGAAAAGAAGCAAAAAAATACTAGATACTTTTAGCGTAATCGATTTATTTTATCAATAACTTTAATATGCTGTTGAAATTTACTCACAAGAAATAAAGAGGATCAACATCAGGGTTTTATTCAAAATAAATAAATTCTCAAATTTCCATGAAACTAATCCAACGAAAGAATTAGACTTCTAAAATACTTAGGAAATTTCTTGAAACTTTTATTTCTCACTACGATTGGAGTGAATTACTGTTTTCCTGCTTTATAAAATATTCATGAATTTAAAACCAACTACTCGATATCTTTTTTTTTTTTTTTTTTTTTTGTATTTCTTAACTTTTGCAAGGGAAAAAAACTCGAATCTCGAAAATATTTTTTTGAACTAGAATTGAGACTTTTAAATGACCAAAACGTAGATTCTTTTGAAGTATGTGAAATATTAACGAGATCCCTTATTATTAACTGATGATGTTCAACTCTAGATTAAATATAGCATTTGAAAACTTTAAGTAATTACAATAATAAATTTAAATCTAATTTAGCTTAAAGGAAGTACTGGCTATGATTCAGTATAAGATGACAAGGGACTAAGAGTGATAAAATCTCTAATTTTTTGAGAAACAATCCTTTCGAGTTATCAAAAATTTACGCTAATTTTTCATATAAATTAAGCTTTGTGGCTCTAAACAAAATATAGTTTATCCTGATATTTTAATATAAAAGTGAAGAAATTTAAATATTCGTTTTCAAATGAAGCGGCTAAGAGTAAAAAAATCTAGTTCTTAAAGTTTTTATCTTGTAGTTATTAAATAAATTATAAAAATAGTAAAATAACCCTTGTTTATATTTATATTACTACATAAAAATAGGAAATTAGCAATGTTTTGGAGTTTTTACAAAAATTTGAATTATAAGAAGCATTTGGATAACATAAAAATTAGTCTTAAGGAAAATTAAAACATGTAAGAAAAGTAATTTAAATGTACTAAGTGATAAATAAATTATAACAATAAGTGATAACAATATAAATTTAAAAAATCATAGATTGATATTTATATCTGTGGGAATAAAATGCAGTTTATATGTAAACTATTTTGCACTTAGACACATTAATTTAAAGGGCATATTAGTATTATTTTTTTATAAAAAAGGAAGTTTCCAACTTTTTGCTCTTAATTAGTTCTGTCAACACATTTCTCGGTTTATTTCAATACATTACATGTGCAATTATATTAGGTTTAATTCCTCTTACTTTCATAAATAAGCACATAATACTGTACAATCAAGAAACTATAATAAAATTAATTACTTATCTTATATGTAACGTCATTTTAAACTGAAAAAAATACGTTTGAATGGTTACTGTTACCATTTTAAATAAATAAATGTTACTGTGAAATAACCATAAATATTTAAAATAAGAATCTAACAATTTGCAATATAGTTCCTTTGCCATCATACCAATCTAAATATTCATCTCTACTTAATATTCAGAACACGTTTCAACTCAATATATTTAAGTTGTATGAGGTAGTAAAGTTTGTTGTTGAATAATAGCTGAAATAAAAGAAAAAGTAGAAATACAATTTCAAGAAGCTTTGATAGGTTAAATTGTGACCCTAAAAAATAAATAGTCTTCTGAATGAAAGAAATGGATGAGTATATAATGCGTTACATATGATGCCAATTTTTAAGACATGAAATATCTTTGTGCAAGCAAAACATTAAAGAAAAATATCTTCTACTCAAAAACGGTCTGCATCAAGTACAGCTATATGTTGATCATATTCCACAATGTTACGATACATGCAAAGTTTCAGTTCTAACACTTTGTGTTATTTATACTTTAAATCTCTCTTCAAGATGAATACAGATTTCTTTGTAAGTTATGCCTAACATTGCAAGTCTATTTAAAAAATTAACATTGAAAATATTCTTAGTATGTCTTTGAGTATCTTTCTCTACTACATATCAATATTTAAAATGTTACAAGTAGTTATAATGGGTAATGAAAGGCAAATGCTATATAAGTTGATATACTCGATACGGTAACCGGATGCATAAGGAATGCAATTTTGTGTATTTTAGTAATGTCTAGTAGTGGCCTTTTCTTATAGCTTACAAATTCCGAGTGATTAAAACTGAATTCTATCAAACTGTCCTAAATTAATAGTTAATTTTTAATTTACAAATATATTTACAAAGCTATCTTACTTGAGATGAAATAAATAAATAAATAAGGAGTATATGTTTCAAGGGAACAAAAAATACCAAAATATACACTTCCGTTATGGAAAATAAGAAGCAAGAGGTTTTGTGCATCTACTGTACTTTATCCAGTCAGAGTATTTTGTATAAAACAAAAAGAATACCCTTAACTCAATTCTTAATCCATTTTCATAAGCTAATTATAAGAAATGAATGTACGCTTGCTGGAAAAATTAGTATCGATAGAAAATATTAAAATTCATTCAGTATGACGTAACCGAGTTAACAGCAATCACCATACCGTATTTCTGTATTTTACAATAGGAAAATACTACTAACATATTTTTCGGAGTTTGTATATCCTTTTCTATAAAAAAAATAGGAAATTAATTGGAATTGTGGGTCTCATAGAAAATATATTGGGTTCCTAGCAAGCTGAAATCAATGAACAGGCTTCCGTATCCCTCAATTCCAATTCCGAGTCCATGCAACATAAATATTGTAAAGCATATTTCTCTACGCATTATTTACTTATTAGCTTCGTGCTAATAAGCAGCAAGAGGAATCTTGACAATAGGTTTAAAGGTAGGAAGACACGTGATCGGACACCTCCCTCTTCAAACATTCACAACGCGCCAACTGGAGGGGACTTGCGAGATTTCACTTGAATTACCCCCACTACACAGTAGGCATTTATTAGCATCGAACCCATAGCTCGACGGAAACAATGCCTGCCTTGAGCTCATGACTAGGATAACTCTGTAACCAAGGCCTCCTTCTATACTTGGTATTTTACAATCAAAATTTCTTAATAAAGTTGCACTAAAAAGCAATATGTTGGTTATTGGCAACAGACACCATAATTTTTCACCTCGATCAAGTGACGAGGAAGTTAGCCTTTCAATCGCCAAACTTCATGTTTCAAACATTATTTGGAATCTCAGAGAACATGTGCCAGCTTCATTATAAGTGGGAGGGTTCTGAGAACTAACACACTAATGGAATAAAATTTAATTTTTAGAAGACTGAGGGCTGGCACAGTGGCTCGAATGAAATACCACAGTCATGATCCCTTCGGCTATTTTAATCTCCATTATACTTCTTAAGAGACTTCACAGTTTCAGATAGAAAATGATAAAAACATATCATTTCTGAGAATCGTTTAATAAATCGTACCAAAATGTTCTAAGTAAATTATTTTGAGAATATATTTTTTTTTAAATTTTAACATATTCTTATTTTATTTCTGTGCACTTTTCCAAGCATTTCTCAAACTTTTCAAAGCTATTTAAAAACTAAGATTATGAACAACAGCATCTGTTAGGAGGATGACCTCTTCGTTCGACGTAAACAAACCTGAACCCAGCTATTTTCTTAAGTTTGGAGATAAAAAAAATCGCTTTTGTGGAGTCTGATGAATGCGGTGGATGTTGTAATAGTTTGAATTTTAATTCCATTATTTTGGCAATCAAAACTGTCCAGGTGTGTACCCATACCTTGTCTCTTGTGCCCCCGAATACATTTTCTTTTACGTTGATTTCTTCTCTCAAATGGTGCAATAATGGCACATTATACTACTTACTCCATAGTTTGTGATTTTTCTCTTTCCAAGTAATCGGTCTAGATAATACGAAAAAAAAAAAAAAAAAAAAATCGTGAACATTACCACTCTGTCCGATTTCACCATCTCTGCTTTCTTCGAAGCCTATTCCTCTTCACACCCTACTGATTTTACTATTACTTTGTCGCTGGAGTGAAGTAGTGCGCCCATATTTCATGCACAGAGATGCAACGACACCGAAACTCAACAGAATTGTGAAGAAAGTTTGCAAGAAGAGCCTTTGAGTCGAGCTCACGAATGAGTTAAAAACAAACGCGTCACCCATCTCCATCTTGCCGAGATTCACCACAATTTGTATGTTTAATTTTCTCCCAATTTCCATAATTTCAATTTTCATACCCAATATTTCTTGCAAAATTTGAAACACTATATCTAATGATATACCAGTGGCCTCAATTATTTCGCGCAATGTTATTCGTCAATTACTCAAAACCATATCGTGGGGATTACCAATAATTTAGAGCGTAGACACTTCCACTGGAAGTCCCGAACGACGTGCATTTTTTGTGGATGTATGACCACATTTAAATTCTTTTACCAAATTGGAAACAGCAGATGTGCCATGGACTTCATTCAACCTAGTTTTGATATGTTTAGGTGTTATATCTTTCAAATATAAGTGTTTAATAACCTCTAGAAACTCCCTTTTAGTTTTTTTCTAAATCAACACGAATTTATTGCTTCAATATACAATAAAAATGAAACCATGTGTCGAAAGTAAGGGAGACAGCTATCTGGCGTGTAAATATTCTTACTAAAATCAAACCATTTTTAATGCTACAAGCACCATGTTTTGGATTTTCTAAGAACCTATATTAAGTGATCCTTGCAAATGCATAATTATTCTAAATTAGAATTTTCTGTCTTACATGGACCTTCTCTTGCGTTTACTTGAGCCTTTGCTGCTCCATATTTCTCGCAAGTAGTCAATCATTCAATCATAGGTTGATTGTGAAATAAACTTTTATTACATCTTAAGAATTTATTGTAAAAATCCCCGCTTGTAGCTTGCTTAAAGTCAAAACTTAAATGTTTAAGATAAAACGACTTTAGATACATTTATTTTTTTTCCAAGTTTTCTTATTGAATTACGAGTATATTAATATTACTAGAATTTAAGCATTACAAAATATATTACGCTCTCATATCCCTTAAAATAAACATAATTCATATGATACGAGACATATGATATCTTGAGCATCCAAAGTGATTAATCATAGGTGACAGCAATTGCGCAAATTGAACTCTGAAACATTATCCATTAAACTTTAATAAGCCTATTTTTTGCTACTTAAATACCGAAAAGGTTTGCTTAATAAATTCCGTAAGAGTAAAATATGATTATAAATATTTTGGTTAATATAATTTTGGAAAAAATAAATTAGTTACGTAAAATTAGGCCTAAAGTATTGTTTTAGAATTTGTACAACCAATGGAATTCTAGAAGTGTATTTGAGTCCTTATGATGCATTATGTAGTAATACTTTTACATATCAATAATTATTTATAAATCTAACTATTAAGAAAATTGTAATCTAATGTAAACTATTTCTTTGTAATTAGATATATTTTAATTGAGTTTATAGTTTTTTAATTTGCATTCTCATTAAGATTATATTTATGTACATATACAAAATAAAATAATTGGTTTCCTTTTGGTTGACGTAAAATTATTTTTCTCCCTTAAAATATAGACATGATCGAAAATCAGATTCATTCCACATGTAAAACTAGTAACAAACTTTTACATTTTGAGTTTTTTTTACAAAAAAATATTTTTAAGATACGAAATACATAAAATTCAAAAATTTATTACACTTTTTTGTATGAATTAAATTAATTTGAGATGGAAAGGAATGTACCCTTATTGAGACAAAAGGTTAGAAATAAATGTTATAAATTGAAAAATAATATTTTAACTATCATTATATTTTATTTTCCTTATTAAAAATTATATTTCATTAAAATTATTGATTTAAAGTTCAACAAATCCTCAATAGTCGTGAGTGTGTGTGTGTGTTTGAAACAAAAAGAGAGAGGTTTTCAGATCTCAATAAGAAACTTTAATTTATACTCGTTAATAATAACCTTGCAGACTCTTCACAACAATATTTTCAGTAAATATGTTTTGCTTAGCTTACTTAAAAAAAAGAAAGCAGTTGTAATAATTGTTGAATAAATTAATAATTTAGGTTTAATTTTTTTTAATTTATTTTCTTATATATATATATATATATATATATAAGAAAATAAATTCTTATCATTATGCTGAAAATATATACACTGTAGTATAAATAGATTTCTAGAAAAATGTACCAGAATATCCTAAAAATTATACTTTGAGAAAATTGCAAATACAGATATTTTTTTGTGTGGTATATAACGTTTGCTTACAATTTAAATTTAATTTTCAAACGTTCAATTTATTAAATTATCTTAAATTATGCATCTAGGGATTGAACGAAGCACACACTATCTTTAATATTAAAGAAAAAAAATGCAAAAAATAATATTTTATTGCCTTATTTATTTTTAAATAAATTTTGTTTGGCCATAAAATTTGATAAAATCTTTTTTTCAGTTGTTACGTTTTTACTGTTCACTAGATAACGCTAGAGTCATCTAATGTAATAAATTCTAATTTATAAATACATTTCTTAAAATATCTTTTGGTAAATTTATAAACTTTTTTCATAAAATTCATATAATTTTTTACTTAAAGAAAAACTTTTACAAAATTTGTTGTTTTTGCAACTGTATTTTGTAAAAAAAGATTTTATAAAACTGCTTGAAAAGTGAAATGGTATGCATATGAAACATTCGTATTTCCAATAAATCGATCGTTTCCTTTTTCAGAACGGTTAATGAGTTTTAATTCCATTTTCAAAACAGAAAATTTCGTTGTATACTCATTAACTCTTTGATACCTGTCCCCCGAAATCAGTTCTCGTAAATGAAATGTGCAATACTAGAAATGCTTAAGCTAATTTATGACACAAGAAAATTAATTTTCTCCTTTCCATTGTTTTCAGGTTGATTCCATTTTCTTTATTTATGAAACACACACACACACACACATATATATATATACGCATAAAAGTTGTTTAATTTCAAATTTGCTTCCTTATAGTTTAACTTTATTCTAACAACATAAACCATAATGCAAAAACTTATGAAATATTTTAGCTACCAATGCAAAAACTTCAAATGGAATAATTTTCTGAAATAAACTTTCCAAGTAATTGGTTAAGTCATATCTAAAATAAAGGGGAGAGCTATCTTAAATTCTCACAAAACTTATAAATAACGGTTATTGCAACAGTTTTAGTATTATTCTAAACGTATAACTTTTTTTCAAAATTTGGTTAAACGTTTTCCATTTATGTAGTTTATGATTTTTTTTAAGTTTAATTCTTTTTGCCTCGTGTATTTCGTGTCTGTTATATAATTATAATTAAAGAATGCTTTTTAACTTTTAGTGGATCTACCTATTTATGTAGAGAATTTTCTCTCAAGGAGGAGAATTTAAAGTGTGTTAGATTTAATTTAATTAAACACCGAGAAAGCTAAAATTTGCTTAAATATTCAATAAATGCTATTTATATTGTATATTTATCCTGTAAATAAACGTACACATTTAATATTTATTTCCTTATTTATTATTTATGATAGTATAAACAAAGAATTTTGCTATTCAACTATTTATTTCTTTTTGTATATATTGTTAGCACCAATCATACTAAATATCACTACTACACATTTAGGCTTACCAAAATTTCTGAAAAAAGAAATTTCTGAAAAACACTTTAAAATATTTAACTCCAAACTACTAATTTTGTACGCAAGAAATTTCACATAGTACAAATCATAGGTATATTATCTAAAAATTTAATCTGTTGGAATGTTCGGATATGGAATATTTTCCTTGGGAAAGAAAAAAAATTACAAAACCCAAATTGGATACCACTGCCAATTGTTCTATGCAAAGTGTTGCAAAGAACAGGTTTTGCCATCAAAAATGCTAACATATTAAAAATAATCATCAATTAATTTAATTAAGTATTCAAAATAAAGGAAACAATAAAATAATGAATGAAGTGGAGAAAGATATTCTTTTCAGATATTAAAATTAAAGCAAACAATAAATTATTCAAAAGATTATTTTAAAATAAATATAATAATAGTAAATTAGTATTAAAATTATTGACTCCAAAACATTTCAAGAAAGAAAGCCAAAATTTAAAAAAAAAAACTTAGTTTGAAATTCTTGAAGAAAAAAACCCGGCTGCCAGAGGTCTTAAAATTTTGAATAATGTTATTCATTTTTAGTTATATTTTGATTTAGGTTTACATATGATATAAACTAATACATAAATATATAAGTAAATAAAATACTTATTTTTTATATTTTTTTCACTTCAATCTAATAAAAAAAACCGGGGAAAATTTATAACGAGATATTTCTGAAATTTGAGTTCATTAGTGGTGAATGCAGATTTCAAACAAATATTGCTTATATTTTAATTCTATCCAATAAGAAAATCAAGAGAAATTCGTTATGATGTGTTTTTGAAAATTCTGTTTCTTACTGGGGAAAGCAGATTAAAAAATATTCGCAAAAACAAGATAAATGTTTTAAAAGTTTTCATGTACAACAGTTTTAGGTTAACTAAAACATTAGAACCTTTGGTGGCTAAAATGTCAATAAGAAAAAGAAAAACTATTTTATTCAAAGAAAAATTCCATTAATCACTAAGGTGGCAAGTTTTTTATAATAAAAAGGAGGATGAAAAAATTTAGGAAAAAAGGACAGCGCAAATAAATAAAACATTTTATTCAAACAAATTAACATTAATTCAAAAAAAAGTACTCTAATTCTGCTCACATCTCTTTTAATTATTTAATTAAATAAGTATTTTCCATTGAATGAACATTTTTGTCAATATATTAGTTTCTAACAATATTGGAAATTTCGGAGCAAGAAATATCCTTCATTTTAAATTTTACGATAATTGATGCAACTAGATTATCAACATTCAATCCTGATTTCTCACTTGTTCATAAATCATTACCAATGGGAAAACAATCTTTCTACTTCTGTATTAGTTCCAAGGCAGGGCAACGTAAATTCAACAAGAATAGCTAAATTTTCATATGGAATGTGTTTATTTTTGAATTGGTTAAATATTTCTATCCCTCTTTTATCAATTTCAACATGTTGAATTTCCCATTTTTTTTCCAATTTATCAGAATTTTAGTCTACATCAAGTCCAAATTTTCTTCAAACAAACATTTGTCATCGATTTTAAAACCAGACATTTCTTTCGATAAAAACTGAACACAATTTTTAATATCTGCCCAATTTACTTCCGATGAAGTAAAAACGAACACCATTGAAAATTCGTATTTCCTGTGATATTAGTTTCAGACCATTTTTCGACATATTGGAAACATGTTTGGTAAACATTTCACACTTCTTTGTTGTTTTTTTCAGTTATGTATACATTTGATTCCTTTTAGTTTGTTAATTTTCTCTTTTTATTAACAAATGAGTAAATTTTTCTTCAAATTGTGATTTATATTGAAGGATAAAATCGTTCAAAATAAAACTAACTTCTGTAGCTGAAATATGTTCGACTTCAATCTTTTGAATCGTTTTGTGGAAAACAGATGCCTCATTATGTGCAAAATATATTCGGTTATCGATAATATATGATTGAAAAATGTGTCAAGAATTTTAGGACAATTGTCTAAACTTAAAAGAAATGAACAAAGAGGCTCCAAAAATTATAAAATACGCTTCATAGCAGGTGTTAGAGTGAGCCATCAAATTTGAATAAGCTAAAAGTTTTTTGTAATCACCATTTGCGTAACTGTTTTGCGCGGCATCTCTGTATACAGATATTAACAGATTAGGTTAAAAATATGAAAAAGGAGGACAAGAGAGAGGACACTTTTTGAGGAAGGACAGAACCGACAAAAGGAGGATGATTGGTAACTTTATTAATCACCAAGATTAAATTTCAGGAATGGATTATTTTCATGACTATTTTATGAAGTTCAAAATATTTTTGATACGCAAACAGCAACAGTAGTGGGGAAAAAGGGTCATTATAGACAAATGAGTTAATGTAGGAGCACATGTAACAAATTTAATGTTAATAAAATTATAAATTTGCATTGCCAAACCTATAAAAATTTTAAAGTAATAAATACAGCAATCTTATAATTAGCACCTTCTTATCGCATCATTGAAGGATTTTAAAACCCAATTCCCCTTTAGGGGCTTATTCTTTAGTTTAGTATGAGATTCATAATTCCTTGTGGTACCTTAATGATTTATTTTTCTTTTCTATTGTGCTTACTGTGTTTGTTAAATCCAAATGACATGCTTCTGTGTGGGATACCCTATATTGATTCCTTTCTTATCAACCAGTTTTCACTTCTTTCAATTTTTCCAACAATAAATTCTAAATGTATTTAGCTTGGTGCAGCATAGTCAAATTTAATCCAGTGCTTTAACTTCCAACTTTCATTCTCTTGCTTAAGGCCTAGTTCTTTTAAATTTGAAATCTTCATTATTCCTAAAAGATAATCTTTAGGACAGAAGTTCAAGGTTGAATTGGAACATCCTAACAACAAAGCTTATTTCGTGATCCATTGAGTCTACCTATGCCAGTATAATTAAATGAAGTTTATTATTTTTGCTCAAAACTTAAAAAATAAAATCTTGTAATTAAAATGTATTTATAATGTTTCTGAGAAATGCATTTTAATAATAATAAGGTATTTCTTTCAAAATATATTTATCTGTTATTTATATTTTTAAGCTAATCAAGCATTGCATATGAAAAAAAATGATTGGTGGATTTTTAACATTGGCAAAGGATTCCATGAGTGCTGCTTGTAAAGTTCCTTTTATTTTTTTAAAATTTGATAGGATAATGAGGATAATTTATAAGGTTTTCCACATTGACTTAGCCTTCACATACGCCAATTTCATTTAATGTACAGCTTCTATTATTCCACAAGGCGATCTTCAGCAGAACGAGGAATATCACGTATAATTAGTTTCGTCTTCACCATCCAGGAAAATCTGAAACAAACCATTTAGAAATACCTCTACCTATGATTTTTGCACATAATACATTCGGTTAAAATGAGAATTTATGGCTTAGAGCTTTAGTTTCTAGAATGTACATAAAGAGGAGCATACAAATATAACACTGGTTACAAAAGAAAAAGATGATTTATCTAGAAACCAATGTTCTATCGCATTAAAATTTATACTTTATTTTAGGTATGCTTCAGTAAATTTTGTCATACAATTGCTTAATGCTGTATTATTTTACGTTTTTAAAAAGAATGTTAAATTTAACAAAAAGCAGATTATTTTGTGTCTTTCCTATAGAATGCATTATGGAATCCAAAACAGTATTTCATATGTTTTCTTTTTCATATGGAAGCCTCATTTATATTGAACACATGAATACGTATTTATCATACCAGAATGAAATGGAAGAAAATATTCCAGATGTAATCTCTGTTTTGTTATCAATATCAAATGTTGGTATTCTCAGATAAATGGTAATGCATCATACGACTTAGAAGTCTCAGTGACTAATAATTTAATACACCGTCAGAATAATATATTCGCTTCTTTCCTTTATCGGCTTAATAGCAGATAGGAATATGTTTGCCTTCCAAGAAAATAAGGAATGCTTTTTCCATAATAAGGTATAAATGAAATAAGAATATTTTGTATGTCTGATACATCAAATGTATTTCGGCAAATTTTTGGTCAGAAAGAAAATGCTTTTAGTAATGTATTTTTAATAGTATTAGGAATATCATTTCATAAAATTTATATTGGTGTGCATTTTAATATACTGATAAAAATGACATTTCCCCACACAAATGTTTAATCTCATTAAATAATAATATTTTCACAAAAAAAAAAATAAACAAGTAACTATTAAAGCTTTAAGCTATGATAATTAAAGATACTTTTCATTTTATTTTAAATGTATGTATTGTTAGACATTATTCTCATAACAATATATATTTAAATAAAAATTCATTTTAATGAACTTTATTATCATGAACAGTTTTATTTCATTTTTCTCCAAAAGAATTAGTGAAACCAGGTAATATTTTAATCATTCGGTATATTTTTGTGTTAATATATTTAATACTTTTCCATGGCTTCAACATTATGATTGCATTTATTTTTCTCCTCGTGAAATCATATGTTCCATTGTAAGAAAAATTATTTTGATGAATTATTAAAACGGTTTTGCAACGAATATATACTTAAAGAGTTTTAACTGAAAGAATTGCGCTGTAAAATTTATATTATATTTGAATTATTTTAGTAGTTTAACTCAAAATGCAAAATTATTAATTTTAGATTTAAAGAGTAGGAGACAAATGTTTTGAAAACCTTAATTTATTTTACTTTAAATTCATTAGGAATAATTTAGAAATAAATGAAAAAGTTTGAACATTAAAAAAAATAGGAATTTTTTCAATGCACATTTGTGTGGGTTACAATCCAAAATAAATGGTCATTCCTACTAAATTAGTGAGAATTGAAATTTATGACGCTAGTGCCAAACCTGTTTATGCTACACCCAACCATACATTTCTCATCAGAATTCCTTTTGTAAGCATATAAGTGAGTGTTAAGAGTGAAATTAAAAAAAAAAAAAAAAAAACGATATCAAATTCATTAGTTAAATTTAAAGTAATTTTTGTTATATATTTATTTTTCTCTTTAATTACAGGTGTTTCTTACTCTTCTTCCTATCTAATTTAATGTTTATCAGGAAAATACAATTATTATTTTTTCGATAATGACAGATTTGATAATTTGATTACCAAAATCAATTTGTATTCATTGTTTCATAAAAATATTCATTTTTTTGTATTTAAAACTGCAATTGTTTCATAATTTCCTTTTAAAACGAATTATTATGATAAAAACAGAAAAAATAAAGTTTTAAAAAATGCCTTGTAATTTTGATTTCTTAAATTTCTGAATAGATTTAATGAATATTTAAATTTCTGAATAGGTTTACTTAATATTTAAATTTCTGAATAGGTTTACTTAATATTTAAATTTCTGAATAGATTTACTTAATATTTAAATTTCTGAACATATTTACTTAATATTTAAATTTCTGAATAGATTTATTTAATATTTAAATTTCATAATATTCAAATAACAGTAGAGACGATTTTAGCAACGCTCAACTGGAAAATGATGCAAAACATATGAAATGACTCCTAATTAATTTTTTAGAAAAATCAAAATTATATGAAATGTTTAAAAATATTAGTTGCATGGAGAGTATAATGGGAACCTGAGTCTATTTCTTTTCATCATATCTTTTGGGTATTTGCATGATTGTGCAATTGGGAAGCTCGAGTTCTTAATAAATTATGACACATGTAAATTAATATTCCTATGTATTGAAATGTATTTAATTGGAAAGAGAGGATATAGGTAAAAGGGGTGATATTGGACGTATTTAAATGTTGAAGAGAGTTTGAAGCTTCGGAAATGGTTTGAGCACACGATACTTGTGCAAAAGATTAAATGGTCATAGGATAACCGAGATTGGAATTGCATATAGTATATTTGCTTCTAACTCGGACCTATTTTCTGTGATGCGGTGTTCCAAAAACAGAGCACCATACAAATTCATTGCTGTATTTTACACATTATAGATTGAACTGCTGTGTTCATCTCGGAACATAGTTTTAATTATAGTGAATACATTTATAACACAATATTCAGTGCGATATCCAACCGGGCATTTCATATGCAAAACAACAACCCACTTTCACTTCGAAATATGGTACTCTTGTAACATTGAGCAGAGCGTGTTTGTTTTGACTGTTTAATATCATATTACTCATTCCATCATAGTGTTAATTAATGCAGCATTTTTTTCGAAGGTTTTCCATTTCATCCTAGTTTTGTAGGAAGGCCGTGAGTCTCCAGATAATGACATGCTACTGGCCAATGAAACTCCAAAAGATCAATTTGGTGCCCCTTATACCTTTTATGCAACTGTCAGGTATTTTATTAACCAGATGTGAAGCATGTCAGAGGAAGGTTCCAATACTATTTTTTCCATATACAAGTATTATTGATGCTTGATAGTTAACAATGTTTTATTAGCTCTGTTAACACTTCCTATAAATAATGAAGTATAGTTATTGAATTTAGCTTATTTTTTAGAATATCGGTTGACAAGGTACATATGATTGACATCAGTTCGAGGTGACGCAAATGTGCCAGCAATATTATATTGCTATTTGAAAATAAAATTGCCAATAACATCAAAGGTATAATCAATTGTACCCTTTCTTTCTTCTTCATAGCCTTATCTGATTTCAAAGGATATTTATTAATACGATCTTTTTTTACTGCCCCTATGACTTGGTGATCTAATGAAATGAAATTGTCCATCAATGCAAAACTAGTGAAAAAGTAATCAAATTTAAAATTATATTGTCTAGGGTGGGCCTCTGTAAGGGCGTCATAGGTAATAAAACTGGAGGACAACTGGTACACCAAGACAGTATTCCTGATATTCCGTGTTCATAGTTTTACCTTAATATGGCTGAAATTGACACACATAATATAAATGTGTTGTACCTCCCCAAAATTTGTATCTAAACCCAATAGCTTTTCCTAATATGTTCTTTGTACCTGTGGTGACCAAAATAGGGAACTATGGACTCGTTGATGCTGAAATATGTTTTACAGGAAACATATTTCATGCAGTTTTTATTTAGTTTGTATATGAAAAGTCGCACCTTGGTACACTTGTCTATCGGATCAAAACTTGTATGTTTATTTATATAGAGATGAGAGCATATAATTTCAAAAGGGTAACATCTCTTTTCCCCACTAACGAGAACATTAAACGCATTTGTTCTTTACTAGCAAAATATGCATTGTCTAGGAACTAAGACGTAACCATTAATAAATCTATTTCCCAGATATGACTTCAGTTCGAAATTAGGAAAGCCAAGATTTATACGCTTGCTGAAATTATATAGATTAGAGTATAATGCTATGGAGTTTTATCCAGAAAAAGTTCAATAATTTCAGTAAATGTTTATACTACTATAAAGAAATCATTTATTTCTTGTTTAACTCTTCCTTATGAGGCCTTTGTATTAAGATAAGCTTTTCTCCCATTTATGAACTTATAATAATTGTTACTTCTTTGATGAAGGAGGTTGCTGCATAGTAGAAGTAGATGCATATTCCTTCTTAGAGGAATCGTATCCAGGTATGAAAACAGAATTATCTGGAATTGAATCAGCAGTATAAATATGAGTGTACCAAAGAATTTGACACATTATTTATTTTTCCTCCTTCTTCATCTTCAGAGTTCTAATCATAAGCAGGGGATGTAACATTTTCAGGCAATTGTTGGAATATGAATGTTGTCTCAATATTATCATTTGACTTTGAAAGGTTAGTTTTTTCATAAAAACTGAATACTTGAAATAAAGGATAATATATATGCAAGTGGAAATGTTTTTGCCTAGTGTTCTAAAAATATAATTCGAAGAGTTTCAAGCCAGCAAATAAATAAAAATAATAGCTTCTGTATATTCTTGTTACATAAACTCCTGAGATGTAGCAGAAAAAATTATATGCATAGGATGTATTGCTATTAAAGTCATATTTATCTGTTGAAATGTTTGGTTGTGGTTCGAAGATATAATGAAATTAGTTATGGCTTTTAAGACTTAATAAAACTTTATTTAAAGATACATCTAATATGTTTGTAGCACTCCCTGGAAGGCGAACTTAACTGCTTCCATGATACGAAAATAAATGCTGAATACTCTCTTTGAAAATTTTCTCTTTCTCTTTGATATTCGTCTTCCGATTATTTTTGCCATCTATCTCTTTTTTTTCATTGATTCTCTTAACCCTTTTTTCGTTAATTACGATCAAAAAAAATCTCTGATGAATTATTCATCTTTCAAGAATCCTTTGATGTTCAACAATCTCTTTTTTAATTCCACAGTCTTGAAGCTATCGTCAGCTATTTCATTTATCTCATGTAAAACGTATAACAAATCCTCATTCTTCATATTTATAAACATATATTTACCGATCAATTATTTAACATACTCTTTTTCATATACTTCAGATTTCTAGATTGTATCCTACAATGCAACAAATGTCATGTTTGAAAGATTTTTGGTTGCCCGTTTCTTGAGCGACAAATTGCAAATCATCAATTATTTTCCTTTCGCTAAGAAAGCCATTGCGACTCAAAATCCACGGAATAAGAATTTTCACAAAATTCACTCAGTTCCGGACAAACTCACTATATCCTGGCTGACTGCGCCGTTGTAATGTTTGGCTGTGGTTTGAAGATATAATAAAATGAAATTTGACTTTTAAGACTTATAAAACTTTCTTTGTATATAACAGGTTTGTAGCATTCACGGGGCGGACTATTAAATGCTACGAAAACCTTCATCTGCCGTCACCAAACTCTATTTCCCCCTCATCGTTTATGGTACTGATAGTGCAGCATAACGGTGGCTTCTAAATCATTGCTCGGAGGGGATGGGAACACTACACCTATTTTTGAAGGATGATTCAGAAACTTGCAAGAAATTCCAGATCACTTTTTCGCAACTGTTCGAACTTGATGTATCATCAGTAATGAATAATTACATTTAGAAACTGATAGCAAAATTCTTTAAGAGATAGAATAGAAGTTACAAATAAAAGGGCATTTGTAACCTTGAGCAGTGAAATATAAACAATTTCCAAATAACTAATGTTTCTTTAATGGAGCACAAGGCATCATAGGTTAATATCTAATTCACATTCTTAATGATTATTATTTAGGTTTTTCTAACGAGTATATAATACGAAGGGAAACTACGAAAATGAATAAATTAATTGGAAACAAAAATATTCAGAAAATAATTGGAGAACCATGTAATATCTGGTTTGGTAATAATAGAACATTTTTATATTAAAAAAAATTTAATCTGAATTACGAAAAAAAATGAAATTTAAATCAAAAAACAGATAAAAAGAGAATAATAGTTTAGCACTTTCATTTATTTAGCTGACAACACTATATCCATGTGAAAAAAGTTTAAGTATATAAAGACCTATATGAAACTCTAATATAATTGTCTTTAAATAGTCTAAATTTAACAGAAAAATCAACAGTATGTAAAGCAAAACTTTTTCTCAGGAAAATAAAAAGTAAATTTTTACCTAGGAAGCATACATAGAATCCTGTAACCTATACGTCACTTTCGAAAATGAATAACAACTCGAAGGTTTGAGTTTGTATTCGCTGATTATACAGACAGAAGGAAATAAAACCTTTTCCACACAACATATTAGCATAAAATTCAGTATTTAAAAAGGAGCAAAAAGTTACTACATTCAGTAGTTGCTTGTAGAATATTAAATAACAAACAAATTCAATTTATTAAAACTTATTCATTCTAAACTATAAAATCATATTTGATCAAAATAGAAACTTACAAACTGTTATTCAAATCATGAAAAAATCTACTCATTGATCCTTCACGTTTTTTCATTTCCGCTCTTTGTACATCAGAAAAAGAATGGAAATATTAATTTGACTATGTAACTAATATCGTTATTCTTACACATTTCACAAAATTATAATTCTAGTATAGTAACCAGTGTCTACTTGCATTATTCTTTTCAAAAAATAACTAGAATATTCCTTTTTTCATTATTATAATAGACTATTTTGAGATTTTACGTCATAAGCCTCATTAAGGAAAAAAAGAAAATAAAGTTATTTTAAGCAAATGACATTTTCAGCCTTATATTATTGATCAAAAATATTATTAAATATTGCCTAGCTAACCAGATATTTATTATGACTGCATATCCCTTTGCATTTAACTACTATTCAAAAGAAAATATATGACCAGCCATTATTTTGTTTTCCTTCAGGCATTTTAAAATAATGCCCCATAACATGAAGACAAATTTTATTGATAAGTATTATTTTTGGAAGCTTAGAGTTTTCTTAAGATACTATGTAATCAATCTTTTGGGAAACTGTCCATAACTGAAAACTAAGCTACAGAAACTGACCTGTATTTTCATTCACGTCTTTTCATAAGATTATTTTAATGTTGCTTCCCTTTCTTGATGCAAACACCAATGTCATCATTTTGTATTAAGGTTAATGTTTGTATTTGCAGCACCAACAATATTTAACTAAAATGATATTTTGCTAACTTGTATGCTATTTCTGATTATGTATTTTGATTAAACGTCGTTTTCGCCGGTTTCATGCATATACAAAATTTACATTTCAAAGTATCAAAACGCAATTCATTAATTCAAATTTTTCTGACGGTCATAATATTTATTAATTCAATGCTACAAATTAGTCTGGTGCTTTTAATTAAATAGTTGATCTTGTTCATTTAATGTGCTTAATATTTTAAAATTAAAGCATTTAGACAGGATCATTATATAATTTATACAGGGTGCCACACTCTTAAGTTCGGAGCGACTGCTGCTATATTCATAAAAGGTATATTAAAGTAGACATGTGCTAATAAACGAAACTGCCTACGGCACCACCTTGTGAAACATTACGGAGTTAGCATTCCTATCTCGAAAATGAAGCAAGATAGAAACAAATGAGTGATTTACAAACTTGTAGAGCATCATCGATTTAGTTTGAAAAGAAATTTTGCGGACATTAATGTGAAGAAGAATAGAGGGTTTAAAACAAGTATTTGCTTATTTATGATTTCCTACACTGTGACGTGACAAAGCTATGGGAAAAAGTAATAAAAAACAACTAGTTATAACAATATACCTTTATATAAGCCATTCAAAGTTCTCACTGTTAGCTGCAATGCACATTTGGAACTTCGTTTGAAAGTCACGTTGCACATGTTGGAGCATAGAGCATGACAATCTGGCACAAGCGTCCGTAATGCATCCTTTAAGGTCCTGCAATTTTTGTGGAGGAGTCATATACATCTTCTATTTCAGGTATTCTCACAGGAAAAGGTCTAGTGGAGTCCGTTCAGGTGAACGTGGAGGTCACTTTTTGAAACTGTCATATCCAATTATTTGTTTCTCAAATTTTCTTGACGAGGTACCTCTTCTCTGGAGATGAATTATGAGCAGGCACATAGTCTTGTTGAAACCATAGATTTCTAGGATTAAACAACGGTATAGTCTCCTCAAAATCGGGTATTACGTTTTGTAGAAATTGTAAATATCGTGCACTCGTTAACGTGTCTTCTTAAAATTTTAGGCCGATCAGCTTGTCAGCGCAAATTGCACACCAAACATTAATAGCAAATCGCTTTTGATGATGATCTTTGGTAAAATATCTAGGATTTTCCAGAGCCCAATAATGGTGCTTTGCCTATTATATATGCCATTGCTTGAAAGGCATCCCTCACGTTGGTCAGTATTAAGGAGCGGCTAGCATATTAAGGTGTTTCTAAACCTGAATGTTCGAGATGCCACAGTGTTCATTGATCTCTCTTGTGTTGTATTTCGGATATGCGAGCACGTATGCTAATACCTCATCCGATTGAACTTGCTTTCCTGCCTTAAATGGTGTGCCAGATCGAGCTCGTCTAGCCCTGTCTCCCTTAAGGTTTCCGCCTACCTTTCAAGAGGATTTTTTTAAATATTGAAAAAAAAAATAATTTTTTATATGCATTATACTATAAGATGCGGTTGAAAACTTAAAATACAATGTAAAATAAGCATAAATTAAGAATTGATTTAATATTTCTGCTCCAAAAATACATAAAAATAGCAGTAAAATGATACTTGGGCTAAACTCCAAAACTGATATTTAAATAGAGATATTTCAATTCTGTAAATGTTATTATGATGAATTGAATCTGCATTAGGATTTGTGCTCCTATCACAATTATAACCCTGAAAATTAAATATTTATAGAAAATCGTACTTTAACATACAAAAAAAAGTGAAAATTTTTGATAAGTTATTACTCTAATCATCAATAAAATAAAGAGTAATTAAATTATAACAATATGAGAGGTTCAAGTCCTAAACTCACTTTTGTAGAGTATTCCATGAACGTTTCAAAACATTACATACATAACTTTTTCAATGCGATGCCGAAGCAAAATATGAAAATCTTGATTTTGAGAAAAAGCTGAAAATATATTTCAACTCAGAAATTTACCAAATTAAATAAAAATTCAGCATTAAAAGGACCCTGATTTGTAAAGTTCATTATCTGTATTACTTCACTATCTGTATAATGTAAGACAGAAACAAAATTGAAACCGTTCTAGAAAGCTAAGAAATTTGGCTTGAATAATAGACCGTTAATAAAAAAAATCGACTTTTTGACTGAAAATCGTGTTTTAAAAGTAGGCGAAAACCTTAAACGTTTTACAACAGTAAGAAAGCATGTTTTGATGAATAGGATACAGGCCTGCAGGGAAACGTTGCATGTTCAACCTTGTTGTTCATCTTGCCTTGCATCCACATTCACCGTACAGTAAAACCCATCTCACTATATTCTTACGTATTTGTATATAGCAAATATTTCGAACAACAAGCGCAAGTTCCATTGAGTTGATGTGACGCTATTTTACGCGATCTACATATTGTCTACTTTGGTTGTAAAGACAATCAATACAAGAATGAAACCCTCGTGTTTTGACCCGCGGTCTTTTTGATTGGGGTTCACAAATGATACAACTATGTAATATTGCAGAGTCATGTTTTACTCAAAAGATAATCGTTTTTCCTTCCGTTAAAGTGTCGTGACGTCTCAGTGTAGGAAATCACGAAAACCAAATTCGCATTTCAACCGTTCTACAGATCTCATTTGTCATTAAGGCATCTGTTTCGTACTAAATCGATGATGCTCAACAAATATGTATAAATCACTCTTTTGCTTTATTTTACTTCGGCTTGAGATAGGAATGGTAACTCTGCAATTTTCCACCCCGTGGAGAGGTAGGAGGTTTCATTCAGCTGCTCATGGAAACTATACTATACCTAGACTTCTTTTATGAATATAGCAGCAGCCTTTCGAAGTTAAGAGGGTGGCAAGGGTCTTAAGGTAGCACCCTGTTGAATAATTAATAATAAAGTCTACTTTTCTGGACGTACTTCAAAGCAATTTTGTAACTTGAAAAGTACTAAAATAAGGGTTGTGATTGCTTATTTACATCACATTGAGATGCAACACTAGGTCTATTGGTGCTGAACCTTGTAATTTTGAGCCTCGGTTAAGTGGCAAGGACTCCATCTGAGCTGTCACCACCTCTCTTAACTATTATTCCACGCCAACGTAAGGATCTTCGACCTCAACAGATTTCACGCGTTTCAGCCCCTATACAGGTGTGTTATTTAGTGGTTTCAAAGTAGGAACCCACGGCTTGATGAAAACCCGTGACTGTCAGTCCCGTGCAATACTAAAACAAGAAATAAGACTTAGAAACAAAAAGGATTTTTCAGAAAGAATGAGCTTCTATGATACATTTGTTGAACACTGGAGAAAGAAAGGGACCAAGGAAATATTTTAAAGAAAAGAAGTCAAAAATTTCCCCCCTTGAATACAGTTAATACAGATTATTGCAATATTTGAAAAAAAAAATTCCATTAAATTTTAAATTTCTGCAACATATAATTAAATCTAAATTAAATTCATTAGAATGAAGAATTTTTCTATTAGAATCTAATTCGGATATGAAATGTTTTGGTTAATATAGTAATTAATTTAAAGACCAATCATTTTTACAAGCCTGTATTCGACGCAACTTTTGCAGTTTTCTATAAAAATGAACCAATTTTAACTCCAGACCATATCATTTTATTTGCCATAAGTAGACTAACAATTTTTGACGTTTAACAGAAAGATTATTGAAAAAATAGTTCTTTTAAAATACTTCTTATACATCAAATTCTATCTCAATAAATGTCTTGAGATCTATGCAAACTTTAAGTTTTATTTTAATTATGATATAATAAAATAATTAATAAATATCATGGTTATATGTGAACATATAAATTTTTCGTATCATTTTATTACAAATCTTTGAAATTTAAATAAAGAAAAAATATTCTCACTGTAATTTAAAGAATAAATTTATGTCATCTCTCAAATAACTTTGTAACATACATTCAAAGCAGAATATTCAAGTTTTAACCTTCGTAGCATATGACAAATATTCGACATTTTAATATGTTCGTGCAGTCAAGTAAACGCATGAAGTGTCTTTCCACACTTATTACCATACAATAGCATGGTTTAAAGACACAAATAAGTCCACGAAGCGTTCATCTCCAGACCTAACATTTCAGTTTGAATAATTATCACTGCTGTTGATGTAAGTTAAATGAGTGTTCCTTTATAACAAATTATTTCTAAATGGTGCATAAAATGGTGTCTTCCTTCTGTCATTTCAAATTCACAACCCGCAAATTTAATCACGGTATTCCCGGGCAATGAATAGTTTCACTTAAATTAAATTTATTCTGAAACTCCATTTTATGAATGATTTATTATTCCTTAACTTATTTAGATCTACATGGAAAGAAGAATTAGGAAATATTTTCAAATATGTATACATTCTTTTACGAATTTCATTGTATGAGTGATAAGGTACTTTCGGGAAAAAAATTGCAGTTTTTTTTATATTTACTCTGTTATTTTCACTCTATGTGCAATTAATAAATATGTAACGCACAAGTGTAATAGATGAAAACTATGAGAAAAATTTAAAAACCGTAGTTATTAAAGATTTCGTATAAAAAATGCATCTTAAATAAATAAATCAAAAATTAAAATATCAAGAAATTACATCAATGTTTTTTTTTCATTACTAAAATACAAAAACACAATTTCTCAGAATATTAAATGACTGCTACAGACGAAATAGTTTGTCATTGTCTGAATAAGCTTTAAAAAATGAAGACAGCGAAAAATAATGTCATTCATCCCTATGAGTTCTCTTTATTATTTAGTTTTATCTTTTCTGGACACTGTAATTAATTCTATCTATAGCCCTTATAAATCTTTCTAATGAGTTTTAACACACAATTAGAATGACAAGGGTAAATGGTCTTTTAATGTAAATCCATATTGCTAATTATACACTTGAAAATGTTAAACTAGTATTTATTTGTTACTTTTGTCACTTCTCAAGACTTTAAAAGTAATTATAAAGATAACTGAAGCCTTTTAAAACAATTTTGAAATGAGTTTGGTAATTAAGGAATTTTTAATGAATTCCTCTAAAACCGATAAAGTTAAAATATTCACGAAATTAAAAATAGAACCTTTCTTGCTAAAAAATTTCATGAAGTTATTTTTAACAAAATATTGCTTAGTCACTAGATAATTCCATTATGGAAACTGATTGTGTTAATCTCTATGAAACATTATTTCATTCATTGAAAGTGAATATTTAATTTAGAGTTTCCAATCTTGAGTTACAATTTTTAAAATTCATGAAACAATAGAAACCAATGTATAAGCTTTAGTGTTGTAGACATACTTCTGCAGGTGGTGATTTATACCAGAGTGATGTTAAAAGAAGTGATAATTTTCATACTCGACGATATATTCGTAACCAAACTTTTTATGAGGAAATTTTGAATCTTAACAATGTATTTATTTTTATTTATATCCACAGTATTTTAAACGAAATAAATATTGCATTGTTTGTCACAGTTTAAATTCAGTTTTAATAAATACGGATATTGTTTTATTATATTTAATCTGTAGTAGGATTATATTAAATTATATTTATTAAAAGACACTTATATTCTACGATATTTTCCGTATTTGTATTATATTTAACGATATTTACTGTGCGTGATGAAATATATATTATAATATAAATTTATTGAAAGGTCTAATTATATTCATAATATACTGTAATTAAAATAAAGATGATGTGAATAGCAAAATTATATTTCTTTTGATGCAGAATTTTTCTTTTGCTGTGAAAGGTAGTTTATAAGGTAGTTTGTATAGTTATGCAAGTGATAAGGTAGTTTATAAGGAATGGTAAATTATGCAAGTGATATTTATCAGTGAAATTATTTAACATACCTATTTGAAAAATATTTTTTTGACTCATCGATTGCTCATTAATGTTGTACTGAGGAAGAACACGAATTCTATCAACGATAGACCTCATAATACGGAGCCTCAATAAAGTGATGACGACGACACCTGAGGTGACACTTTTCTTATAAAACTTCTACTCACCCCGCCAATGATAGAGAAGTTACATTCCTTTTATAAGATTAGTCTTTATAAATTTCAAAAAAAGGAATTTTATTGAAATTTGAATTTTCACAAAATCTTATCTCAAGGTCGTAAGAATATAACTCATGTTAAATAATTAGGATTTTATTGATCAAAGGAAATATTGTAGAGCTTATATGTTACGCTACAATGAAAATAAATATACAAATAGATCAACGATTGAAAGCACTGATTTTGAGTTTATATTAATTTAAAAATAAGATAGGCATAGTTAATAACTGTTGCTACAAAGGATTATGATATCATTATATGATTAAATATAAATTAATGTGATTTTGAAAAAAAAATATTAGTTTGGTTAAGCTGAAGGGAGAATACGTTCAGTGTTCAGTAACTTAATATTTATACATATGAATAAATATAGATAAAAAAAATCAATTAACGTTTCTTTTCAATCTTACTTAACCTTCATAAAATCAAGATCAGATAATTTATTAACTAAACACTTAAGTTCAGTTATTGGTGAATATGTAGCTTTTCAACAAGTTTAACATGTGGAATATCACTTCAGAAGAGAAAATTTCTATTATATATTCACGCTACCATATTTTAGAAGGACTAAGGACATAAATAAATTACAAAATGGATACATTTTAAAAATAGTATCAGAGAGCTACATTTAATTATGTTTCATTTTTAAATTAATTAAGGCTGAAATAAAAATTCACTTTACTCTTAAGGCTGGCTAGTAAGTTGGATAATTTTATCGGTACAAAGACTGCATTGACAAGCTATGCCAAACACTCCTTAGTTTACGAATAAACGTATATCTGAGATCATGAAAAACTTTTAAATGTAAAGAAGAAAACTAAACAAGAGGCTTGACCGACAAGAAGGAGATTCGAAAATAGAAAAAATATCGCTAGGTGATAACAGTGTGTGTGTGGGGGGGGATCAGCATGTTTACGGAAGACAACAAATCCCATGGAAGAAATTAAGATCATCCGGTCCCTTCGGTGTCGTAAATCCAGTTATTACGTAAAGCAGGTAAGCTCCTGATTGGAATATTTCTAACTGTGGTTCAGGATCGAAAAAATGCTGTTAGTATTTTTCAATAAATATTATAAAGTTCTTAGAAAGAAACCTTAAAAAATATTTTCCATTACTAACCACAACCATTCATGTTAAGTCGGATCGTTAATGAGATTTAATCACCTTAAAAATGTCTGTAAACCCATTTCTTCCTAAAGATATGAAAAAGAGTTTGTTTTATAATACTCACATGCAATAATGATATGATATTCCTAAATTGAATGCTTATATCTTTTTGAAAAAATTGATACAAAGATAAACATATTTTGATCATGTATTTAAACAATATATATATTATAGAATTGCTTCTACTTTTTAAAAATAAAAAGTGTTCAACAACGTCAGTAATGGTATAAAAGAAATACATCAATAGATGTTGGTGAATCCATAAGATTAATCTTAAAAAAATATTACATAAAATAAATCGTATAACTTTCTATTCCCAGTTTTTCTGGATTTTTGTAATTTATATAATTATCTAAATCCAGATGCAGAAAATTCTGATTTACTATAATGTAACCGAATATAAGCAAATAAAAAAAGCACCTTATTAACCACCTTCATTTTTTAAACCTTTGTAAATATATATTTTTTTCATTCGGAAAAGGTGATAATTTTTTATATTGATACATTATATTTATTAAATATGATTGAATTCAAAGCTCATTATAGCTTTGAATTAAATCATATTTAATAAGCTTTGATATTAGCTAGTCTCGAACTTTCGATAAAGAAGCTATGTGATATGGCTATTATACAGTTTTATAAAAAATTTTAAAAAGAAATATGACATTAAAATATTTATTTATATTTCCTGTTAAAACAAATTTAAGATTTAACAAAGCGATTTCTTGCACATTTAAATTACTCGCTTAAATACCTCTGTATTTGAATTAAAATATTTTAAAATTTATTAAGTTATTATAAGGTACTAGAACTCTCTCAAACTTTAAATTTACTAATTTTCATATTCTTATGTATATCGTAATATTTAATAATATCCTAAATATTAAACTTGTATAGTTTCTAAAAGGCAAGATACACATATTCTTTAGTTTCCAAAAGTGATTTATCACTAATGACAGTAATTAGACCTATTAAACTTTGAAACATCAGTTATTAAATTTTAATAGAAACCTTTTCTACACATTATTAGGTACACTAAATAATTTATAACCCCGATAAGTATGGAACGTAACAAGATAATTCCTCTAAAATTAATGGATTAAACTAGAAAATAAAACAAAAAAAGTAGCAGAAAAAAATAATTCAGATACAAGGTGTATTAAAAATGTTAGAAAAATTTTTGTTAGTTGTATTATAGCTTTGGGGGTGCATTATTTTTAAAAACACTTTTTTATTCATTTAAGTCATTTAAAAATCGGATATGTTTTTTTCCGAATCAGAAATGTATAAATATAAAATGTTGAGTATGTTTTCAATTAAAATTGATGAGCGGTATTTCATGTACGATTATATTAATGTGAACAAATTAAATTTTTTCTTAAAATAAATGCATTTGCTTATGATTCAAATATAAAGACATTTAAAAGGAAAATGTATTTTTATAACAAAAGATAAAGAAAAAGTTTTCATTTTTCTTCTGTGTTTTAATTGATATCGATTTCTTTTCATTCTATTCATACCTATTGAAATAAAAATATTATATTATTTTAGAAGTCGATTGTAATATTTCCTTTTAAATAATGACGCCATCAGAAAAAAGGGAATATAATAATGTTAGGAATAAAGAAAGATGCAAAATAGAGAATTTTAAAACTTAATTAAAAAATAAAAACTTGAAAAAATTCTCTGGATTATTAGAAAATATCATTTAAGTAACTGTAGTAACTGGTATTATTTAAGTAAGACATTAGACAAAAATATTTCACGCAAAATAGCTTAAGATTCTTATAATTTTTTAAAGAAATTGCTTCTTATAAAGAAATTGTTACATTGCAGAATGAATCTTCTGACCGATCAGATTCTATCAAATATATTTAAAAGTTAATATTTTTCTAAGTGTACAGTAAGCAATAAATATAGTAAATGCTGTTAATGATATAATAATAGTATTTACTATAGAATGATATCATGTAGTTAAATATCTTCTTGTTTGAAAAAAAAAATATTTGTACAAATTCTTATATTTATTGATAATGAATAGGATTAATTAAGTTAAAACTATAAATAGTGGTAAAAATACCAAAGCTTCATTACCTCTGTACCTTAATTTTGAATAAAATTTCTTTGTTATATTTTTCAATACTCTTTCGTAAGCTTTTCATTGCTAAATTATTTAATTATATTCGAAAAAAAAGATTTGCATTAATTATATTAGTAAATATTTATAATACTTATTTTTAAAAATGATTTTCGGTACATTGTATGAGAATATGAAAGTTTTATTTTTTAAATGTTGCAGAGTGTATTCACAACCAAATAATTCATGGTGTTTTGAAGTATTAAGGAAAATTCGCGAAATGTAGGCATTAAAATCTAGTGCAGTTTTTTTGCACAAACACTGAGCTTCATAACTTTTGATCACTACTTTCTATTTATATCCTGCTAAATGGAATTGCATGGAACTAAATAATTTTTCTTCGTATTGAATAATATAGATAAAAACGTCCATCATTATTTACTTATTCATTCTATATTTTAAAAAATTAGGCATACATATATATTTCTAAAATAGGTCAATCATAAATGTTTCGTAATTAAAAAGAGAAACAGTTAAACATATAACACAAAATTCTTATCCATCGCATCAATTATTCCAGATATTAAAATATGTAAAAAATTACACATACTTTGGTGGAATATTGCCAAGAAATTTAATATTTCCAAATATAGAAATAAAGCAGTAAAATTAATGTTATGATTTTTTTACATAAAGATAAACCTACACTTAACAACAAATACATTCATTAATAAGCGAGGTTAAATGTACAAAAATTATTTTTTCACACTAGTATTAATATTAGAAAAGTTTTACAAGTACCGAAAGCGACAAAAGTATTCCAGTCAATAAATTCTTCTTCGATGCTCCATTAAACTTATTATTACAAAATAGTTTATTTTTATGTAAACAAGTTTTAATAGAAACCTAAAATTACATTCAAAAATAAAAAGGTTGTTTATTGTTTGCTTAAATTAGGAACAATCTAACTTTTGGTGTACAAACCACATATTTTTTCACTTGATTTAATTTAATGTAAACAGAACTTGATGTAAACAGAATTTCACTTCATTTAATTTATTGTAAACAGAATTTAATAAGCTTTTGATAGAACTTCTAAATAATTATGTATCAGATTAAATTAATTTTATAATGGCAAAAAATAATCTTAAATTCTATCCAATATAAGTTCTCATCCGAAGTCTGATATCTCTTTTCGTTCTCATCACGCTAAAAGTCACATATAATGTTCATGATGATTGCAATTATTAGAACATTTCTAATAGCTACATATTCACTTATTCAAAGGAACTAAAATACGATAAATTTTATTTCCTAAAGTAAATGTCACGAAAGAAACGAAACATTTATTTCATTCAATTGGCAATATTTTTTGTAAGTTTCAAGTGTTAGATAATGAATGCGTGAATATGTTTTTTTAAAAAAAATAAGTAACTATTAAATAAACAGTATATAAATACAAATATTTCAAGTTCTAATTTATTAAGACATTGAATTTCGAATTAAAAAGTAAACATAGATGCAAACAATAGTTTAGAAACTTGAAGATTGTGATTATAGGTATCTAAAATCCTCATGGAGATAATCAATTCAAAGAATTAAATAATAGTAGGATATCTGGTACTTAAAATTATTGACATTATACTCATATATCCAAGTATCACAACCTTTATTAAAATGAAAAATTAACTTTTTTTAATGTGGTGATAAATTTATGAATTCATATGTCCCTTATTTCTTGCTTTTTCCATATAATGTTATAAAATTGTAAAAAAATATTATTTTTGGAATATCATACAGTGCATGTATGCCTACACACACACACACACACACACACACACACACACACACACACACACACACACACACACACACACACACACACACACACACACACACACATATATATATATATATATATATATATATATATATATACATATATATATATATATTATTAGTATTATGTGCAAATAAACATCAACATTTTAGTCAAAAATGTTAAAAATGTTAAAAATCATTATTGTGCTATTGAATAAAAATATATACACCATTCCATATAAATATATAGATAAAACATTGTAAACAGAGAAAAAAATAATTATACCAATTCAACTATAAAAGTGATAAATTAAATACTATAAAAATTTTAAAATGAAAGCAATTGAAACGAAAAAATAAACTGATAGCAACCAAAATTATTATAAAGTTAAGATGAAAACCTGAAAAAGTTAACAATTAAAATTTCTCAATTGTAAAGAGTATAATATATTAAAAGTTGTAATAGACCTTATACTGTTTTGGTGGGTCATTTCATAGTTAATGGTTACACTATTCCCCAAAACAGAATAGATTATTAAATGAACGATTATAACTCCAAAGATGCTTTGAAACACAGACCAGAAAAAAAAAAAAATCACCTTTTAAAAGACAAACAAGAAAAAAATCCAAAGTATCAAATTAAAAATAGCTATAGGGATCGAAAATGTTTTTAATAACACAATATATGCACAAATAAGAAATAAATTTGTGGAATCATAGTATCACTAAAGAAATTTAACAAACATGGTGGTCAAATTATTTACTAAGTGCAAGAATATGAACACTAAAGAAGACTATATATATATATATATATATATATATATAATGTTCATTCTTGTAAAATAAATTCCAAATGAGAAAACAAAAACTTATTAAAATTCTATAATTTCCAATTATTAGTAGTGGAGGCAGTTATTTTATATACAGACTGCATCATTTATGTATGCCATCACGCAATTCCTATGGTATACAGAAGCCATTTCGAATTTAGATTATCACACTGCTCGTATTTCAGAGTGTAGGAGATGAGTCTCATAAATATATAAAAATTCCCGTACAAAATAAATTGACGTTTATATTGAATAGAATGGCTAATACTTATTTCAACAGTGTAAGAAGAAACATATAGCTACTAGAAGTAATTATTTCCTTAGCAACGTCTAATGCTGATATTCTCAGATAAACTGTAATGCTTAATGCGTCTTAGGAGTACCAGGCGTATAATTGTATACCCTACCCATTCTGGTAACCTTAGCTTCTTTTCCTTAACAGCGAAATGAATAAAGGGCATCTTTCATCTGTTCCAAAAAATATATTTTCTCCTTACGATTGTATATGTGATACTTAGAAATTCATATAATTCTTAGACATACAATTACAGTTATCATAAAAATTATAATATTTAATTTCAATTGTTACGAAACCTTTAAAGAATCTGCGTGAATGAGTCATTTTTCATATTTAATATGCAACACTCATTTAAGAATCAATGTTTTTCTTAGAAATTCTTATAGTATATTGTAAGATGATTTCCTTTACACCTCACCTCAGTTCAATTAATACTCTTAAAAAGAAGGAAATCAAGTGAACTGCGACAGTATCAAAATGATTACCTCCAATTAATTTTTGCAATAAGCAAATCTCATATGAGATTTGAATCTCGTATCTTAAGTTAACCATTTAAGTACCGCTTATTGAATGAAACATACCTCAATCCAAAGATTGTACAGCAATGAAAACGTTGAGGAAATGTTTCATTTGCTATGATAAACAATCTTTGTTTATCATAGCAATGAAAACATCTATCAACATGCAAGGTATTTATAGATGGTTTTCTTATTAATGACAATTAATATCAAAAGAATTTTTAATGAAAATAATGTTTATTATCTTAAACGCTGAATAATTCGTCTTGAAGCCATGAACTTTTTTCCTGTTTGGTGCAGAACATTGGACTTCACAGACTTTCAGAGAAGGAAAAGTGATGGAACATTTGTTGTTGAAGCACCTGTAATCATAACCACTGAGGTTATGGACATTTCTTGAGTTACAGTATTGAAACCTTTATGTGTTTGCCACATAAATGAGATTTGAAAGAGGCAGTTGGATGTTGAAATAAAATTTGGCTTCAAAAATATGAAATATACGTTCACTCATTGTGACAGCAGAAGCTAACCAACATCTTCGGTTTTCAGTGTCCATGATTACCGTTAGAAAAAAAACTACACATAAAGAAGTTACAGATGAGTAATAATTCAAAAACTACTACTCACTTAAATGTAACTGCTAAATTTCATCTGAAATAGCACTACGGCCATAAGTCTGGTCGAATGATGCATTAGATAAAGTGGTATGGACTTGTGATTTACTGATTACATCACAAATAAAATCCCCTTATAAGGGTTTAAGAGACATTTTAAGAAACTGACTCGGTTGATTTAGCTAGCTAGTCAAGTATCAAAACTAATTCTGACCTTTTACAGGAGGGCTCCAAATACTTTCCTAGCTCTCAGAGCACCAGTACTCATTTCAAAATTTTCTACTCATTGTTCTACTCAAAATGTTATGTGTAAACCTAGAAAATGCTAATTCAAGAATTCTACTGTGAAGTACATAAATTGTTTTGCCATGATTTATACAGTGATATAATGGTCAAGTATCTTTGAGAGGCTTTAAGAATTGTTTAAAGAATCATATACATTTCTCGGAGCAAACATTATTTCCTTCAAGAGATAAAGTTTAATAGGATGATGTAATTCAAATCCAAGAAGCTAGTTTTTTTAACCTTCTTACCCTTAATGTATCTTATCAACATATTTCTTTAACTAATTTCATCATAACTCCCGTAAATTTTAATTGTGTGATATCTTATTTTTTTAAATATATATATATATGTACACATATACACTGTAGCACAAAGTGTATATACATATATAAACGTACAAAGTGTATATATATATATATATATATATATACACTTTGTGGACAATAGGTCCACAAAGTCGGCTTGTTAGTGGTCTAGCCGTGAAGAATTTATTTATTTATTTACTTTTACGCAGCTTACATTTTTACTCACTCTCAAGGACCGTTATACTCCTTTACAATACTACTTATTACAAACCAATTGTTTGCATCTTTTTACATTTTATTACCAATCAAACAATGATTTAAATCTTTTTTCAATTTATATGGTGATGATGTGTTATATTTTTTCATTTTGAGTATGTGATATACATCTTGAAGCTTAAAGAAAATTCCGTCTTACTACTCACATATTTGAATCTTCATTTCTTTGAATTTTGTAAGTAATTTTTATATTTTGATTTGTTGATAATTTTTAGAATGATAGATTTTATTTTGTAAATTTTATCGTTGAAATTTTTTGCATATTTTAATCATTGAACTCTTTTGTAATTTCGATTTCCCAATTCAGCCTACCAGGAATTATAGATTTTATTTTTGTAGATTTTAACGCTGAATTTTTTTGCATCTTTTAATCATGAACTCTTTTGCAATTTGGATTTCCTAATTCAGCCTACCAAGTCGCAAAGGGGGAAGGTTGGTACCATTAAACTAGTTTAACCCCGCTTAATCGGTCCTCAGCCCGATATTGCTTTTTGACTTGCTGGGTTCCATATTTTCATTTATTTTTCTTTCATTGTTACATTTCTTTCTGGATTTTTGTCTTTTTAAATATTTTAAATTATTCTTTCATAATTTTTCAGTATATATATATATATATATATATATATATATGTTATATATATATATATATGAGTGTGTGTGTGAATCTGTGTATGTAAGTATTTGTATATTTATAATAAAACTAAAGTTGACGTATATACTATTGATAAATTAGCGTCCTGGAACACATGCAAAAGGAACCTAGATAGTGGCCTATTATTTTATAAAATTACAGACCTATTCGGAATAAGTGCTAAAGCCCTTTTATACGTGTTAATCATTTTTGCAATCAAAACCATTAAAATAAACGATGCCTTCCTCTGAAGGAACAGGGGAAATCACCGACTAAAGGTCACAGAAATAATAGAATGACAAACATTCAATGATGAAAAAAAGAATTTGCAGTGAGAAGAGAGGAAGAAACCACAGAAAATATATAAGTATCTAAATGAGAAAAATACAAATGCGTCGGTCCAAAGAGAGATCTAAAAAAATTTAAATTCACGTTAAACATTTTTTGCTAAGCACGTGAAAATTTGTACAGTAAATCAAGATTATTATTTAAAAAAAATAAAAATTATCATGGACAGAAGTTTTTATGGAGGCATATGAATATTATCTTTAAAACTTTATACAAAGACGTAATTTTATCTTCATTACCTTTAATTATGCATGTAGTTGCGAGGATGTTGGCGAAAGTCACACACAATCCTATATGAGCTAATACCTTATGAATTTCATTATTTTAATACAGATGATGAAATATGAACGAATTATAACCGCTTAAAAGACTTCGCAAATTTAATATAAATAATTTATCTAGCAACATGGTTCTTAGTAAGCCAGATACACAAAATATGAAACAATATCTACTTTCCTGTGAGGGAGTGTATTGTCATCGGTGAACTGGAAATTTGAACCCAATGTATCCCCAAAAATACTAATGAGTTCCTGGAGAAACTCGGTACAAGAAAATTGTAATGTAGCAGTATGTTCTGCCATTTTTCATAATGCTTGCCCACTTTGTGCCAATTCTGTCATACCGATAAGGATTTTGTGGTAGGTAATGGATTTCCCTTTCTTTCTCTCAACAACTTTAGGGACCCAGAATTATTCTTTGCGGAGGTTTGGGATTCGTGGGATAATATTATTCTGGATCACTATTGATAATTCGAACGAAATTAAATTTTTACAAAAGTGTAAAGAACATATCCTGGACATGGCACGGCTGAAACGGAATGCTCTTAACTAGTTTCCACGCATAGAAAACAGATTTATTCAATTGTAGAGAAATTGTCCTGGAACATTCACGGGGGCGTAAGTGGTTTCAAGCTCTGCAGCTACATGGGCATGATTGAGACATCTGTTCCCTTTTGCAATTAAGGGTACATATGCATCCATTGGAAGATCGTGCTTGTTCCACGATTCATACCATTTTTCTTAGAGGCTTTAATTCTTCCGTGACACTTTTTAATTGCAAAATAACGCTTTTTGACATACCATACTCATTGCTGCAGAAATTTCAACAGCACTTCGCCAAGTTTCGAGGCATCCAATCATTCATACGCAATCAGTAACTAAAATGATACATTTCGGACGCATTTTGCGCCAAACTGAAATTAAATGAACAGCTTCATACACCTAAAATATAATTTAATGTAAATATTTCGTGGTTTGAAATATAGATTGAATGAATACCTGATGTAAACGTCCTTTTATGCAGATAAAGGTGTGGTGTTATCTATGCTTAGTCTTATTGTGATTGGACGGCTTTTAAGAATGCTGCTGTCAAGCAACGTGTGATGAAAACTACTTTTTATGAGCAACGTTTTCATATACTGCTCCTCAAATAATTGCATGTAAAGAAAGAAAAACTCAGTAATATCGAAAGATTCCTCATTTATAAGAAAAGGTAAAGCCTAATATAAGAAAAAGGATTTAGTAAAGAATACATATTTCGAAAAATAAAATGTTGCTCTTTCAAAACCTCTCTCGTTTTCACTTCCAAACTTTTATTAACTTCTTCTAAACCTTTGTTAAGCGCACATGAAATTTTTTTTAAGCTCTGAGTCTAAATTATATTGCAAAAACATGTAAGATCCAGTCTTGCTTAATGCATACTGTTAATCGACAAATTCTACTTAATCCTTATTAATTATCCAGGTAACTATTCTTGATATAGACTCATTAAGGGGACTTAGTACCTTACGAAATCAAAAGTAGAACTTTTTGACAAACTTTTTTCCATTCTTCATAAAACAACAATTTTTGCTCATTTCAATATGAAACTATACCAGTTTGTGTAACAAAGTGCATAGTTTAAAATATTGGGTCAAGTTTTGTTATTAAATTAATATATTTTCTTAAACATCATGAAATATGAGTACACAAATTTAAAAAATAAATTAGCTTACCTTACGTTACCCAAAAGATAACATTTAAAGATGTACAGTAGAACCATAATTCTTATACCAAATTAAAGCTAAATAATGACCTTATTCTGTAAACCTCAAATTTTAAATTTACCTTGCATTAAAAAATTTGAAAAATTAACAAAGTTATCAAGTTTGTATTTAGTAACTTTTTTTTTTCATGTATCATGTTATAAAATAAAATCTAATCATCCTATTAACAAAATTGAGGTTCAGAGAATAAAAATTTACAAGTACAACACTCATGTAAAATTGTAAAGCTCTGCATGCAAAACATTTTTTTTAATCCTGTGGGAAAGTGTGAAAATAGCAAACTGAGAAAAAGAGGTTTGTTTACATTGCATTACATACAACAAGCCACTTTAGACATTTACATTTTTTGTTGCACAGAGCGTAATAATTGTCATATTTTGAAGCGGTTTCTTTTAAAATGCTCCTAATATTCTGTACTATTTTATAAATACAAATTTGAAAAATCGAATTTTTGAAGGTGCAAAAGTGCTAAGTCCCCTTAATAAGAGACTAGAAACTGTTTATTACAATAAAGGTGTTAAATATACTGCAAAGCAACAAAAATTACTGTCATAATCATTGATTAAAACACAAGTTATTCATTATTGATTACTTTCAAAATTATCAGTAGCAAACCGTTCACTGGTTTTTGAGATATTGTTTTATTAACATGTATATATATATATATATATATATATATATATATATATATATATATATGTTATAATTAAAGATTAATAAAGGATATTAATTATAAATAAAGATTAATCCTGGAAGAATGTTTATCATTTACAAAATCTTTATTTTTCCCTACTTGATGAATGTTGGAAAAAAAATTTAAAAATATTTGAAAAAGGAAGCTTGCTTCCTTTTTACTTTTAATAAATTTTTCTTGCATTATATTGAACATTACTTTTCAAAATGTAAGCTTATAAGAAGGTAAATTATATAAATTGATACTTTTTCAGTTGTTATTTAAATGAAAGTAATTTTTTTTATCTATATATTAATATATTTTTAGTATCATTTGAAATTTTGAAAACACATATATAAATATATTTATTGTATTACAAGTAACTAGCATCACTTCTTTCTTTTTTTTGTATTCAGTAATGATATATTGTGTATTTATAAAAGTTCTCATCTGCAAATTTTCAAGTTTTCAAACTTTCATTATCTGTTCCCTACACGTGTTTTTCGAAAATTAAAAAGCACTTATGCATTTTTCAGTAGCCATTGAATTCGAATTTTACGAAAAAATTCCATTTCATAAATGGTATCATATTTGTGTAGCTCGAATAATTAATTATTTAACTGAATTATTTTCTTTCTAGAAATTTATTAGGTAATAAGTTATAAGTTTTTAAATTCTGTTCGCAATAAAAATGCTTGAATGATCTTTTTTATCATTATTTTAAAACTCATATTTAATTTACATAAAATTGTAATATGCTAATTTCGAACTGTATTTTGAAACTGCATTATTTTGTAAAACAAGTTTTTCCTTTTATGCAAAAAATGAGAAGCTAAAAGTTTATTAAAATTCACTACTAATAATTTTTTTTTCATTTCGCAATGATTTACTTCTTATTTAAATTACACGAAATTATATTACCTGTGAAATAACACAATTTACAAACGGAATATATGTGAAAATATTCCACTGAAATATTGTTTCGCAAATGTATAGATATATCAAAAATATTTTTGATAACTTATTGACGAAAAAGAGATTGTTTCTTGAAATATGAAAAATTAAAACTATTATGTTGATTTTGAGCAGATACTTCTGTAAGTGAATTTTTTTTCTTTATTAACTATTTAACTGTGTTATCTAACTATTATTACGTATAAATCATATTTATTTAGAGTTAATCTAATTCGAAGTGAAATGTTATTTTACGATTAAGTAAGGAAAGAATATCATATTCATGAAGAGTTGCAAAATCTTAATTTTTTCTTCAGATTATATTGAAATAAATTCAATATCCTTAAATAAGTATGGAAATCTCCCACGTACTTCATCGACGTATAAGATAATAAGAAACTAAATTATGTATTCTGTAATACGAATTTATGAATATGAAACAAAATTTTCGTTTCTTAATTTCGTACGCTGTTTTCCAAAAAATGTCGTGGTAGTGATCGGAAAATTCTTATCAACTATATTATAAAATTTTAAGAATAATCTTAATATCCTTATCAGGTTCCTAAGGTTATTAATCAATTGCTAGAAAAATAGAAAAAAAAAACATCTTATTGCTGAAAGAAACTAATTTTTAGTTAAATTTGGTTCATATTTTAACAACTGAAATTTTATGAGGATTTTTTTAAAAGTATTTGATATTTAACATAATTGCTATTTATACAACTATTCTACCAAGCAAATGTAAACTACAGCAATAGTTTCTTGCAGACGTTTTCAGAAAAAATTAAAATATTTAAGCCAATTTTATCAGCATATATACTGACTAGTAAATTTCCACAAAAATAAATTCACCTTTACAAAGATCAAAAAACTAAAATCTGAAACATATACGGATATGTTTCTATGAATATTAGAGATTAGTATTGCTTTGTTTTTTTAACATACAGATATCTCAAACTTGCTATTTTGATTAAGTAAAATGTTTAAATGCAAATCTCGCAAAAGTAAAATTGTGTTTAATTAGTCTAATCTTTTACAAAACAGTTAAATGGGCAAATGTTTTGATTTCATTATAAATAAAGCATTTGTAAATTTTCCTTGAATATTTGAATAAAGCTCAAACAGTACAAATTCCGAATAATGTGAAATACCAGATATCAATATACATTGTATTGAGAAATTAATCGTTGTTTAAAATCAATTGCTCGTGTTTCAATTTATTTCATTGTTCATTTCAACTTATAGTTTAATTACATGCGTGTAATTGAATTTAGAATTCCATGCATTTTATGAATTAACACCTAGAATTTAATGATATGCTGGATATCAGAATTTACGCAAATAGTTAGGAAGATTGGCAAATTAACAATATATTCTTGAAATTTACGCGAGGGTTTAAGTTATTTTGGACTTAAGCCATCGCTATTCTTTTTTATATTTATTATCTGTAAAAGGAATTCTATTTATTCCAAAGTGAGATCTTTGCAACATACAATAAGTCAATTTGTCTTTTAAGCAAGTACTTGAAATTTCCAGGTGAAAAATAAATGGAAGGATTTTAACATTTTCTACAATGATGTTTTCCTAAGGCACAAGTCACAATAAAAGTCTTTATTATATTTTTGAATAATATGCATATTTCAATCAATATTGATGAGAAATATTTCTGTGATTGATACATTTCAATTAAATATTTCTTTGAATACGTACTTAATGAGTAAGAAATCGAGTATTTTAAAGGGATACATTTCAATTCAATGTTTAAATTCTGATATTTAATTTGTTTTTCAAGCCATCACATTCCGAATTAACAGAAAAAGTTATTATCTAAAAAACGTGCATTGAGGTAAATATAAAATAAACACATAAAATTGAAGCTTATATGTGCGGATTTCACAAATGTTTAAGTTCGAATTACTGAAATTGTCTCAAAATATTATTAAAATGTCTTGACCATATCTCAATCTTATTTGAAGGCTCTTTTTATCCAAATTTTAAGAATATGGAAAAGAGGATATTTTTATTTATTTTATTTAAAGAAAATATTTTTAAGGTACTTTTTCAAACGTATTTATGAATAACATTAAAACTGCACAAGCCATCCACATCTCGCTGTGTGATAAATATTCGGAATTATAATGCGTTCTTGTAGTCAAATAAACACCTGGAATGTTTTTCCACGCTCATTATTATGCATGTTTACTTATTTAAAAAAGTTGGAGAAACGCTCCGCTTCAGTTCTCATCTATCATTTAAACTTGAATAATCATTAGTACTTCTGATGTAAGTTAAATTAGTGTTTCTTTTATAAAATTTATTTACAAGCATTACGTAAAGTAATGTCACCCTTCTCTCGGAGATCCCAGCCAATGCATAATTTTAAGGCATTTTAATTCATTCTGAATATCTAAGTGTTTTTTTTTTATATAAATGACTTAATAGTGTATAAAATTAATGAAATTTGTTTCAATTTCCGAGAAATAAAGATGGAAATATATTTCGCGAATTCGTCTATTGAGAATTTTACTGCATGGAAATTGAAATTCACTGGAAGAAACAAGATAATTTATTTTATACATATGTATGCTCACACCTTCCTTATATATGCACAGGACGGAATAAAAAAGGACTGGCGGCTCACAATTCCTAAAATTCGAAAGCAGCAGAAAATTACAAGTTTCCAGAATCCAGTTTTGAGTTTTACTATTCTTTTATAAATTTTTGTTCACTCTGAGTTTCTAAAGGAAGTAAAATTGTAAGACGCACAGAATGTTATCCGTTTGTCACTGAAAGAAGAATTCATAATACATCCTTATGTTCAAAAAAAAACTCCATGGTCTAAAATTTTCAATAAAAATTTTAACATTAACACATAGTATAGATAATTTTAATCTAGCCTCATTTTTTTTTAAAATTGTATACTTTTTTTAATGTCCTTATTCCTTTAGAAATTAATTTTCTTAATCGCTTTAACAAATATTTCATTCATTTCTATCTAATACACAAATACATTCGAGGAATTAAAAGATTATTTATTCAAGTTTTAAACATATGCTTATTTAATAAATGTTACTTAATCATTGCTAAATACACATATCACTATTCTGGAATTTTTGAAAGCTATCTAAAGGAAAATAGAATTTCAATGTCATTTAAACAATTAACATACAAAGAATGAAGTATATAAAACAGAGAAATTAAGTTACGCACAAAAATTCCACAAATTATCTAACAGTTTACTTATAAGAATAAATAGATGTTTAGCAAACGTTTTTTGGAATAATTAAATTTCTTAAATATTGATTGAATGTCTACTTTTCATGGACAAAATTTAGTCAAATACCACAAAACGCTACTTGACATACAAGTTACTATTTGTATTATATAAATAAGTATAATAAACTAATATGTGTGATTTAGACGAAATATTGAGGGAGTTAAACGATAAATATTGGTTGACCAGATGGTCATAAATCCTGTACTTACCTAAAGAAGTTAAATCCTGTAGGAATTCTCTGAATATTTAACTATTTGAATTTCGCTTAAAATGGATTTACAGACTTTAAAAAGAAAAAATTACAACTTTCAGTTAGTATATCAAAAGTTTAGAATTTAAATCATATAAATAAGAAAAAATAAGATTATAGTTTGTACACGCTAAGCACTTGCATAAAAAACATCAGAAACTGAAAATGGTAGTGGAAATTTTTGTTTTTAAGACATATATAATAGTATTTTGTATAAAAATATTGAACTGCAAGAAAATTTTGCAAAATTGTAATCCCATGACAATTCCTTTTGCTCTGTTTTAAACAAGAAATGGCTTTGATAAAAAAAATAATAATTTCGTTCAAGTATTGATACTGTACATAAATGGATCATACTCTTTTATATTCATGTAACATCAAGCCACAAAAGTGAAATTACATACTATTAAAAGAACCAAAATACATATCTTGTACACTTAAATATACATAGCATTTTCTTCTAAGATTTTAAATTAACAGGTGAAAGAGAAGCCTAAATATGCAATATGAGGGCTAATGTAGAAGGAACTCATAATTGTAATTTTCTTTAATGAAGTGACAAATATTATACCTTAGATGTCAGGCTATTCTTTTAATTCATTCTCTTAACAGACAGCCTAGACAAAGTAATATTTAGGAGATTAACACCTAAACTGGCACCCAACTCTTAATTTTCCGCATCATCTATAAATGAAAACATTACACTTTAACCGATTACACTTAGATTAGTTCATCTAAATGGCTGGTTCCTTAGAAGAATCATGACTCGAACCGACGTCTTGATTGAAATATGGAAGTTAATAAAATTTTTTGAACGGTGCTGATATTTTGAATATATGAACTGCGTGTGTGTTCTTTCCCAAATTGTTCATCGCTTCAACATTTTTATGAAAAAATCTGTTATATATATATATTTTTTAAGTTTTGGATGTAACTCTTACAATTTAGCTATCCAGCAAAATGATTTTTAGGTATCCTAATGTTAAGCGTATTTCGTAACACTTATTTTCATGCGTAGATGTGAGGAAAATTTTACAAACCGAAATCATACAAGATTTTTGTAATTATATACAATGATTGTTTTATTAGCAACGCTGTTAGAAGTAACACAGAGGCGAAAGTTTGAACCTCAGTAAAGTGACGAGGAATCGCGAAACAAACATTATTTCAGAGGAACCCTAAAACTCCCACATTAAGCGAATGCATGGACATTGATCCTCAGCGTATCACCTCCGCTACCCAAAGGGTTCTAGTGACATCAGGACTTGAACCCACGACTCAATGGAAAAACCTCGGGCTATGAGCTCGTGATTATGAGCACATGGCTATTATGGTCACTTAATAATATATAAGATACTCCTTCAAATGAAGTAACAGTTTTATTTCACAATGAATGAATTTTCGAATATTTCTTAAGCTAAATGTTTTGTATAATTCTTGAGTACTTACAATCAAAAATGTAATGCATGAAATCAGAGACATTTTTTTGTATAAATTTTTGAAATACGTGAATTTTTTTTTATATAAATAAGAATCTAAAAAATCTTTTATAAAATAAATGTTTACATAAAACTGTTTACATATTGACTTTCAAGTGTAATGCTATTGCGATTAAATTGTAAAGTCTTTCAAAAAAAGATACGTTTTTCTTGAGTTTGATGTTTACTTTAAAAATATAAATTACTTTTATGTATTAGCTGTGCTGACTTTCTTTTGTTAATCTTTCTTGGACAAATATTATTTAAAATCAGTTGTGGCAATAAAATGAAATTCTCAGTAATATAAAAATAATTGTTATTCAAACACGGATAGTTTATTAACTGTAATACACAATGAGGTTTTTCCTCTAATATCGATACCTGAGTAATAAGAATGTACTAAATATTAAGGGATTTATCCGAGTTTGAATTCGGCAAAAATAATTACCAGAATTGGTTTTAACTGCTTAGAATATCCAACAATTCTCTATTACAAGAATAAATAAAGTAATTAAATACACATATGTGGGCAAAATGTAGTCACCGCTGTTATCTGGTCTTCAGCGTTGACCGAGATATGCATCTCTATTTGATATTCAGAATGAGTTTCAATTCAATACCTTTAAGCTGTTTGAATTAGTAAAGTTTACATGTGTTTAACTGCAGACCACTATGGAAATGGAGAAGTGGAATTTCAACTAGACTTGTCAGGGTAAATAGGAGTAAACTTCAACAAAGGTTCAATGAAGTTTTGATTAATTTACTTGTATTTGAATGTGAATAGTTGGTTTTGTAGAGGTTATTAATTTATTTGTGCCAATGGATGAGAAAAAGAATTTTGAAAAATAATTGTAATATGGATTGATAAAAATTTTCAAATAATAAGAATCAATATTTGGCAATTAATAAAAATTTTATTATTATATGATATGTTTCACAGAACACTTCATTTAAAAACTAAAATATCGCTCTTTTAAATATAGTGCAAGAGGTGCATTTTGCTATTTATCCCACAACAAATCCTTTTATATATTTTATTCAGAAACCACTAATTTCGATAACTTGCTCAAACACTTATATTTTTCAGATTTAAGTAATACTTTTTTTTATTCTTACAAATCAAATTTTCACGCATTTCTGCTATTCATGCTGTATTCCATCAATAAGTCACTAAATTATACTTTGCAGTGCTACAAATGAACAGCTTCATACATCGATTAACTAAGAACATCGACTAACACATATGTTTACAACATAAATTAACATATATTTAGAAATTACAATAGACAATATTTTAGCCCTCACGTTTAGAGCAACATCCGTGACGGATTAAAATTTTATCAGATTACTCAGCCTCTATAACTTGTTACCCAGGTTACCAAAGATAAATCATTCTAGATAAAAGTTTAAGCGATTAAAACCTGTTATTAATGTGTTTACACATATTTTAAGAATGTGTAAATGATATATAGATGTGAATATATGATTATACGACAAAGTATTTCTTCTTAAATTAGCAGCTATAATGTTAAATGTAACCACAGAATATTCCTTTATTTTAATATTTGTATTGGTTATAAACTTACCGCAAAATAAGTGTTAATACAATGCCACGATAGATAACATGAATTCTGACAATTTCCCTATATTAAGTGTGAGCTTTACTGTTTCAGGAAACATATACTAATATCTCGTTACTCTGGTTATTAGGATTTCTTTTTCAAAAAAATTATAAAAATTCATATTGTTATACACAAATTGAAGAATTTGGCTGAGCTGGGTAATTTGTTTCATTCCGCATATTTTATAAATGCACCTGATTTTCCCGGGAGAAGTTTTCTTCATCTTTCATGATTCCTGCTTCACCTGATTTTTTTTTTACTGAATCTGGACTAGTTGTGGTATAGGTAAGAGAATTAAAAATTTGTAAGCCGTATTTTAGAATGATCAGAACCATAGAATGTCGGATTAAAGAGCGTGTACTGTATATATATATATATTACTAGATTACTTACTTTGAAGGGTTTTTTTTAATTTTTTCTTTTGAATAATTAAATTCATTATTAAGACAAATATAAGGTAATTTCATATGGGTAATACGAGTTATCTTGCAAATAAATTTGACTCTTTAAGATGTATTACACGTAATAATTCACTTAAATATGAAGTATGGTACACAGACTTTAATGAATGTACAAAGTACATTAAATTAGAAAATGAACAACTGTGATTAATCAAAAACAATAGGCATATGTTAAGTATTTCTAACAAAGCAATTTATCAACAAATATTTTCAAAACATAAATGACAGTTATTTCCAGTTACGCAACGTTGCTCAAATTTAAATTACCATTTTCTAGAATTATCTTAAATTTGGGCGAATATTAATCACTTCCAATGGCTAAAGTCTGCATAAATGTGGATTATGTTATGAAACTCAAGATCATATAAATGCATGATATTTCACATTATACTGAGGTAACACAAATAAAAATAATTATGAATTACATTGCTAATACATAAAATAGAGACTACACACGTAAAAAAAAATTCTAACTGAAATGTATTTTTATAAATGTGTGGCCTTGGGCTACACTCGACTTTCTATTCACTAAACTCCTGGACTTTATAGTAATTTTAATTACATTGAAGGAATTTCTTCCCAACCCCAAATGAAACGTGATTAGATAAATTGGATGAATATAGAGATTTAGTGGATTAGAAAAAGAAATACGGATTTTTTTAGGGATTTAGAATTGAAAGAGAAAGGAGAAGGTAGTGGATAGCATGAGGTGGATATACAATTGTAAGTTGCATCAAAGCATGGCAGTTCATCTACAAGATTGAAGTGAATCTTTGTAAAAACATTAATGTAATAATCAGCTGTTTCTATGCAGTTAATGTATCAGGACGAGTAGATTGGTCGGCTAAGACTTTATTAGTTTATCCTAATTTAGAATTTGTGAGCTAAGTGAGATTCGAGAAAGAGCCACTTATGTATCTTTCAATGGAAAATAAAGTATTTTATCTTGTTCTTTCGTATCTTCAACTGAATTCTGGTACTTATTAACTATTTAATTAGGTGGAACAATGTCAGTAATATTAAGTAATACAGAAATAGCGTTACAAATAATTCCCGATGCTTCCATAAAAATGATTTTACATCAGTTATTCTTAAAAATTTTCCCACTTAGAAAGATAGTCAGCATGTTAATCAAATATTAGGTCCTATCGATTTAATTTATATATGTAAATAATAGTTTTGGAACTGAGAACAATATATGCCTCAAACCATTTGAAATATGAAGTATCTTGGTATTTTAAGGAAATTGAAAATACGAATATAACTGATTAAATTTTATTTAAACTTCACTTTGAAATACTTTTGAAGTAGATGTTATCTGATTTATAAATTAATTATTAAATATTTACCTTTATTTTTTTATTTGAAGACATAAATTTTATTTGCACACATGTTATAAGTGAGCATATATTTTTTTAAGCATTTCAACTTAAAAGAAATTTTTAAATTTATGAATTTATTAAATACACAGAAAAAAGCTCAATTAATATTTAAAAATGATATCGTAAATCTAAAGTACATTTAATGAAACAGCATCAAAAATTACAGTACAATTCTGAAATTCCAATATTAAGTCACTCAGTTTTATAACAAAATAATGTAAAACTAAAGCTTCAAAAATAATATACAATGGAACTACATTTTTCTTAGCCAATTTATTTTTTGTTAATATCGTAAAAAGAGATCAGGAATTTTACTTTTAATATTAAAAAAGCCTTAATATCAATATATAATAAAATACATCTAATTTCATATAAATTTTATTAAAAATGCTCCAAGATATCTACAAACTTGTAATATATTATTATTATTATTATTATTATTATTATTATTACGGAAATTTCTTCCTACCTGCGGGTGGGGGGGGAAGAGGGAAAATCAAGTCCAACTCGGATGATAACGAAAAATGACGATTTATTTTCGACTCTTCAAGGCAACGCACATGAAGCAAAATTAGGATAATAACAGGTGCACAGCAGTTGCACAATTGAGCGATACAGATACAAGAAAAAAACACACGTTAAGTACTTCCACTGCTATTTCAGCAACGTTCAGCTCACCAGCTTATTACTCTTCATTGCGGACAGCAGGTCCAGGGCAGGTTCCAAATGTTCCCAGCCGGTACAAGTTGCTTCATCGCAAATTCACACGATACACTCCATTTCATGTGCCGACAGTGTTCAATCGATCACTCGATAGATTTCTTCATTAGAGTCTCTAAAGACAGAATTTCCGTAACAGTTTTACTATATTCAGACTGAATCTCCAGCAGATTCACTCGGTCACGATTCCCTGATCGTTCTACAAACAGACTCCAGAAGCAACTGATTCCATACATAGATTGATTACTCCTACGACGGACTCCACCGATTGTATCTCTTGGTGTATTTATACTTTTCCGAGCAGGCATAACGTCATATAGGAAATTTCACGAAAATTTCGTAACTTTCTTCCCATTCGATTTTACGCTTAATTGTCTTCGAGTACGTTCCATTTATCACCAAAGTCACCAAGATTGTCACCAAGTCACCAAATGGTCCCCAAATCCGTCGCCAAGGTGAAAGGGTCATTACCTATACTCTCAAATTATTTTTTTGCTTTCTGGTGACATCCCTTCAATTCCGTCTTTTCCTTTGTAAGAGAAGCGTTGCAAGGAAGTATTAACTTATGTCCGTAACATTACACACACACACACACACACACACACACACACCCACACCCACGCAAACAAAGAATAATTCAAAAGAAAAAAAGATTAAATATGAATTTAAAAAAGTATGAGAGATGTAAAAAATTTAGCATAAATTTAAAAGAATTCAAAATATTAAAACCATTAAAATTGCAGTACAAAAATATCAAAATTACGTAAAAAGAAAAGAAAACTGGGATATGATTAGTATTTCAGAGCATTTTAACTAGAAAAGGAGGGAGTAATCACATCTGAGCCACTGCATGAAAGTTAAGTCTTATATTAGTTTTCTCATTCTAAAACGAATTGTAAGGTAGGATTTTGCTAATAAATTATGTTAATCCTCAAAGCCTTAGAAGAACTGCTTACGAATAAGTGTCGGGATTCCATAGATAACACATCGATCAATAACTCCCGAGACTAACCCAGAGATGGCGCTCGTAGTAAACCAGTAACCAGGTCTTTCTAGAGTACTAACCTTTGCTTGAAACGTGTCAAAATTTTAAGTCGATCGGACCAGGAAAAAGGTTTTTGAAGTGAAGTGAAAAAGGTTTTTTCCAAGTGGGTACCGCGATTGCTTTCGATGGAACAAAAACAGCAACGAGTCGATGATTCAGAAAGCTGTTTATCGCTATTTACTCGCAACAAAAAGATTTCAGGAAAAATTGGGAAAAAGATTTGAAAGTGTTGAACGATTGTATCAAATTCTAAAAGGTGATTAACAAAAGGTGTTATGTTGATGAATGAAAAAAAAAATTGCAAAAAAAATGTTGTTTTCAATTTTAGACTCGAGAGTTATTGATCGATGTGTTATTGCCCTTCACACTTGTCGCAATCTAACCGCTGGCATGCAAATATGGAATGAATCGGTTGTTAAGTGTTATACTGAACGACATGCAGGACCTCTACGCCCTCCTATGACTAACGCCCAAGAGGACAGATAAAATGTATGATCGACCCTGAAAAGCCTTACAACATCATGGATCCATTCGTCATGAATTGGACATGTTTGCAGCATGTACAAAATCCACTAGTACAGTGCGATGACGTTTGCGAGCGTGAACTATTAGCAAGAGGGCACTTGCTTCGGCTTCCCCTGAAAATGCCGCATTTAAAGAGACGGCGACAATAATGCTCCGAACGCGAAATCAGGGTGCTGGAATGGCACAATGTCATTTTTTCAGGCGAGTACCCTTTATATGTGCAGTATTCTGATGGCCGTATACGTGTATGAAAGCATATAAGAGACCACTCGTAGCCTGCTTGCATTCGATAACAGCACAGGGGCCTGCTTCTGGTGTGATAATTTGGGCAGCCATTGGGTACACGACACGCACATCTCTAGTTCAGAACCACAGTAATTTGAACACAGATGGGTACATTTCTGACATCTTACGTACAGTGGTTGTGCCCTCACTTCGAGGTCTGCCAAACGCCATCTTTCAATAAGATAATGTAAGATCATATGGAGAGCTTAGTTCTCTGACTTTTCTCGATACACAGAGTACTCGATTGTTGCACAGGTCTGCATGGTCTCCAGATTTATCAATCATTGAAAACATCTGGTCATGGGCTACTGAGAGACTGGTCCGAGACCCCTCTTCGGTTAATACGGTTGATAAAGAGTGGAATAGACTTGAAGCAGCATGGAATGTGTTGTCCGTTTCTATCATCCAAACTCGCTTCGACTCAATGCCTAACCTGGTAAAAGCCGTTTTAGCTGCTAACGGTGGCAGCATTTTCTACTAATTTCAAACTCTTTAAGCCCCTAACTGCTTGCAAATTTAATCATTTTGTCTTCATGCCATACTCTTTACGTATAATGAATATCTTTTTTTGCATCTACTTTCCTTCATGGTGTCGCAATTTTAATGGCCAGCTGTGTAATATATTTATTGCTTTGGTCTGTAGAATAAAACTCTAAAGTAACAAAACCGAACAAGTCATTAAAAACTCAAAATTAAAGAGATGGATCAAATTATTTATAGTAAAAAAAATTATTTGAAGTAAAACACACAGTGTATTACATCTGTAAACATAGGATACAAAGGTATGAAGATAAATTTGGAAATTTACATATATAATAGAAACGATTTAAATTTAGAATCAAGTATTATTCACTTGTAGCGGACGTAAGAATGCTATATTTCAAGTCATAAAAATATTTTAAAAACAGATAATAATGTTTCAAAATAGCCTAGTAGCTCACAATATATCTGAGAAACTTTCCACGTAAAGTAGAATTCTTAACAATGTAAATGTTTATTCAAATATATATACAGATGCCCAACTCTTTTTTTACATGATAAATACGTTTTTTAAAAACGGTATAAAAATCCTGTAATAAAATACATGTGACATATGATAAATTTGGGAATATCCTCCGTAACTTTAAAAATCATGTAAGATGAAAAGAAAAACACTAAATACGTTCCCAAAAATCCGTGCAAAAAAGTAATAATGAAATCCCTATTACATATTTGTATAACAAAAGCAATTCATTTTTATTACAAAAAAAATTATGAGTGGAAATTTAGTCTATTGGGTACATACAACTTCTATAGACATACAACGTATAAAAATTAAAACGTACAAAAATTGAAATTGAAATTAGGAATAAAACTAATTCTTATCTATTCATTGCTTGAAGTATGATGACATTACATTGTCATGCATTCAACGAAAAATACATAGATTTTTTTTTTTTTTTTTTGGTAGAAGAATTTTTTTTTGTAGAAAAGAGATTACTACGTTAGACATAGCTCTAAAAGGATTGAACAATGATACCGATATGTTTCGGAAGGAAAAAAACCGGACCACCTTGTACAGGATATTGAAAGACATGGAATTTTCATTAGAAAAATTGAAAAGAACGGCTGTGCTTGTCGAAAGACGAATTACATTAATCATGTAACCGAAAAAGAGAAAGAGGTATAGGAAATCGTTTGAATTGTTAACAAATTATAGGAAAATCAAAATTTAATTGTAAAAGTGAACAGTGATTCTACTGGTAACGATTCAGAACAATTGTTATTGTTACAATACAAATATATTTTTCTTTGTATCTAATGCTTATAAAAAAGGTTTTGGGATGATATTTTAAATTACTTTACTTGTTTTACTATTTGAAATGTGATATAATATATACGACTTTTAACAATGCTTCATAAAATAATTTGGAGATGAGCTTGGCAATGAATTGGATGAAGATACGTAAACATGTTATAAATTTATGTTTTATTAATGGGTGCGATAAATGAGCTAATAGAATTAAATATATGTACTTATAATGAAACAAATAAATTTCTCGCAGGCATTTTTTCTTTCTTTGTCAAAATTGCCAAATTTTGTTGGAAATAATCACCTTCTTTCCTCTTTGCTGTGTTCAAGCTGAAGTACAAAGAAGTAAAAATAAAAGTGATTATAAAATTTGAGTATTCCACGTAACTCTAGAATGCAAAGTAAACAATCCATGAAGTAAACCGAATCATTCACATATGTGTGGCCATAAAACGAATCTTCTGATTACACTGGCAAAATTAGAATTTAAAAAAAAATTGGGATGGAGAGATTCGTGCAAGAACAAAAAATTCATATAAAAATAGTTGGGTATACATATTATATATGATTCAAATGAGGTAAGCAATTATAATGTATAAGCAAATCAGATGATATTTACAAATTGAAAAAAATAAGTTTAAATGACTATTAAGTAAACGAATAAATAAAATATTGGAGTTATAAAGTAATTTAAGGAATAAAATATTGTGTTGGGCTTTGTACAGAAATGTGGTTATAAACATTTCTCATGTATCCTTACGTTACCTCTAATCAAATGATTTTATACCAATAAACTGAGTCAGAACCAATAGTTAAGAAGTAAAAGACAATGAAGTCCATATTACCATACGAGCAAAAAGGCAGTGCAAAAATTTCAAAGAGTTGCCAGACCAAGATTTATTGCATGAACCAACTTTCGATCATTCTTCGTATATATTCAATGAGATTTATGTCAGAAAATCTACATGGTAAAATTTATCTTAAAAATTCTACAAAATATTATTCAATTCAACCGCAAATTATTTTCTGAAGGAAACCTTCTGCATTGTTTTCTTCGAAAATTCTGTAGTTCGTATATGTGAAATTCATATATGTCCGCAAAGGAGGGGATCTGAACATAATTAATGAATCAGAACACAGCCTTTTCCATTCAATGGTTGATTTAGTTTCCCCCAAACCCCAGTCATGTAAAAATTGTCCACTCTTATATGGAAACCAAACCTACTTGGACTGTGTTTTGTTGAGGATTCTGAGGCCAAATTTCAGCTCTTCATCACTCTGTTCTACTGGAAACTATACTCACCTGACCAATCAACGTTTTTCTATTCATCCCTGATCTAAGAGCAGTGTTACGAAAATCCTTCTAAGGTGGCTGCAGCCGACGGAGAATTGTTAGTAAAAACATTTGAAAAGTTCCTCTGCTACCGAATTTGTATGTCTTCAAGTACATTTTGCTCCACTCCTTCAAGGATTTGTAGGACGTATATCCGCCTTCGAATCTTGCGATTATTTGTAGAAGAGTTGCTTTTGTGATGACAAAGTTTATTCTTCGAAGATACCATTGGTCCAATGCATCTAATTGTAGTTATTGTTCCCCTTTCGAATTCTGTTAATTGCCATGTTTGCTGTTATATTCACGACAGAAACATTTTCACATAAAACACATGAGTAGAAATGAATGTCCTGACAATGCTTAGCTTCATTATACATTTCTTATTCGATGCTACTTCCATTCGGGTGTATTTATATTGATTTCCTAATAATTCTAGCATTCATTTCAGTACACACGTAAACATTCAAGCACGCACGCACACACACTCTCTCTCTCACACACACATATACATATATATATATATATATATATATATATATATATATACATAAATATATATATGTATATTAGTTTAAATACATTAAACAATAGACAGAGAATCAAAACCAAAATTTAACATCAAGTAGTTATGATTAATTTTAAAAAAATGAATATGTAAGTTTAAGAAATTATTAAAATTTAGTGTAAAAAATATCTAATTGAAAAAAAGAAAAGGATTAAATAAAGCTTCAGGAAAATAGTAAAGACAATGAAAGGTAACAAAACAATAGGATATTGTAAAAAGAAATGCATATAGAGCTACTTAATACCACCACCATTTTATCGATCATAAAATACTGTTTAAACAGCTTTTGATGGTTAAACATTTGTAAACAATAACATGGCTCTTTATAACAAAGGTAAAGTCTAATATCAAAAACCAGGAAAATGAAGAATCAAAAAAAAATCATCAGATCAATCTCTATTTTAAATCTAAATTCAAAGATTTAATCATTAAATATAAGACAATTCTAATGCATAGAAATATAATTAAATTGAGAAATAAAAAAAGAATAAAAAAAAATCACGCAGAATTAAATACAACCTTGCTGTCGCTATTTTTTATTCCATAAACTAAAATGTGCCACCAAAAAAAATCACTAAGCAAAATGGTATTATCGGCACCCGCGAGGCACATTTAAAATGACGAAAAAAATATTTATTACATATACAGATAGAAAATAATTAAATGGTTATTTAAAAAGAATTAAAACAAATATTATGTAATTAAAAAGTAAAAATCTTAAAAGATTTTGTATACAATAGACAATTGAAGGGAAATTATCCTACCTTGTAATTAGCTTTAGCATAAGTATTATTGAGTGTACATAAATTATTTTGAAAATTTAAAAACATGTTAACTAACTTAAAAGTACACACACACACACACACACACACACACACATATATATATATTGTGTGGACTCGTCGGTATTAAATTAGATTGAAAGTATCAACACATCACTTTATTCCTCTCAAAACATAACTATTTACAGCTGTTGCCAACGGCGCAACAGAAATATTTGAAATAGTCTAGTTTCCTACATCCTCTCCACACTTATCTTCCCATCACATCCCTAGTGCAGGTCAATCAATTTGACCTTCTTCCATATGTGCCGTGATCGGATGTCTTCTTACAAGAGCTGGATATTGCAAACTGGGATGTTAACGAGACTGTACTGGTTACGAATTTTGTGAAACGATTGCAGTTGAAGTGAATATTCCTTTGACCATTTTTTTCCAAAAACAGTCAAGTAAGTCCTGTAGTAACTTGTATATTCTCTTAATCCTTGTGACATTATCCAGGCTAAATGGAATGGCAATTAGTTTTCGTCCTGTCAAGAAATGAGCTAAGGCTGTGGAGCTGTCGTCTTTTCCCTCTTCGTAAACTAATAGTCGGTTGTTGATATAGGCTTCTATTCCAACAAGGACAATGGTCAGATTTTCCTCGTCTGAGTACCTTTCTCAGATATTGTTTGATAATTCTTATCAGACGTTCCCATCAGCCTCCCCACCAAGCCGCTCGAAGGGATATAAATTTTCAAGTTGCTATTTTTGAAAAGTTAAATCTCAATGACGTAGACATGATATCAGTAAGTAGATTTGGTCCAATTTCAAGAGCGTCGTTTAAGGATGGATGACCTGGAGAAGGGGAAGAAGCTTCAAAAACTATACGACACTTGGTTTCTTCATTTGCAATTTTCTTTACCGCATGATGGGGTAAGTAAAATAATCGATCTTTATTGTGTGCTTCATATTTGATTTGTTTTTGTTTTTTTTATCAATGTAATCTTGCACGATTTCAGAATAGTTAAAAAACTGTGTCTGTGTGTAGTTTTCTTGTTAAAGATAATTTTATTACTCTTCTACCATCAACGATTTCAAAAGATTGATGAAAGTTTGTCAAGAGTTCCAGATTACAGATACTTTTTTCCTATTGACTTGGTTGTATGCCAATGCTTTCTAAGCTCCAGAATTCGCGTGCAACATCGTCCAATGTTTGAGTTGAAGTATTCACATTTATATTATGAACTGTAAGAATGAAGGCAACTGTTGCTTGTAATTGAGGTCCACTAAGTATACTCCCAAATGTTGATGGGACCAAGGTCAGATAATCGGATAGCTTGACTGGAGGTTCAGAATTCACGACATTCCAGGAGAAATCTGCGCCGATTAAAACCTCAATTGGTAATTGCAACAGTGAATCATCTGGGTCCACAAACTTCAGTCGTTTGTTGTTAGTGAAGTCTGAAACCTCTGTTGGTGAAGGCGGATGTGATACATATTTGTTGAGGCTTTCGAATGTAATAATGTTGACTTAGATTTTTCCCAGATGCTTGATAACCGAAATTCAACTTGTCTTCGCTTTTGGCTAAAACTAGATGTAGATTCGAACGTTTGAAATTCCAAAGATTTGGTTGAAATAACTGGAAATTTCAAACTGTTTACGAGATCAGAGGAGACGAAACTACATTGACTTCCACCATCCAAAAGGCAACGTGTAAATTTTGTATTTCCAGTTGGACCCGTTATGAGAACTCGCGCAGTTTGCAAATGAACAAAATTGAACTTACGAATATCAATTTTGTCTGTAGATGCAGTCCCTGTTGGAGTTTTACATATTAATATATGGTGTTTTTTCTTGCATTTGGGATAGCAGTATTTGTCTTTGCGATAGCAATTTTTTTGGGTGTGACCACTGTTAGTACACAGGAAGCATCTGTTAGTAGACTTCAATTCCTGTGTGCTAGTGCCTATGTCCGTCACAGAGTTGCAATGTCGAGGCCAATGTTCTACAGTTTCGCAGAAAGGGCAAAATTGTGAATTTTTTTTCCTTTATTAAATGGCTTAGAACTCACATTGAAATTTTCAAACGATGATTTTATAGAATATTCTGAAACTAGTAAGATTTTAATATTATTTGCATCAACTTCTCCCTCAATTTCCTTACCTAAAACTTTTATCAATTTTGTAATGTCGCCTTCATCCAAGTTTTCACATGTGGCGTATACAACTCAAGTACGACATATATCATGTGGAAAAGCACGGAGTATTTTTGGAGCCAAAATTCTTCCGTATAATTGTGTGTTTTCGCCTAAGGTATTCAATGCTCGTAATCGTCTATTACAATCGATATATAACTCATTTAAGGCTGTTGGAGATGTATTTTTAATAGGTGTTAGATTTTCTAAATAATAGCGATGAGTTTGTATTATCTTATCCTTATTGCCATATTTCGATCTTAAAATATCCTTTGTTGTATTTGTATCTGCAATTATATTTATTCCGTCAACTATTTGTTTTGCTTCTCCGTCTAAATATCCTCGTAAAAAAACATGTTTGTCAATTAGCGATAAACGTTCATTTTAATCGATGCAATCTTCATAATGCTCCCAAAAACTGTGAAATTCTTCAATTTCACCGAAAAACGTACTTATTTTAATTGTAGGAGGTTTAATATAAAGTTTGAAGCCGTAGATGCGTAATTTATACCGTCCGATATTTGCGGTAGAGCTTTATTTATACAGTCAGAAATTGGCGATCTTGGCGAGAAAAAATTCGTGTTAATATTCGCATTCTTTTTGTAAGTAAACATCATTAATTGAGCATTTTCTCAGTATTTTTCCCAATCGAATGGCGGCGCGAATTGTTGATCGTTTGCGTTTAAGTAAATCAAGTTTCCTTTTACGATTGACATTATAATTCGGGTTCATATAGAAAGTTTAAACAAACAAGTTTAGTATGATTTACTCGAGTATATTTTTGGCACCAAAATGTGTGGACTCGTCGGTATTAAATTAGACTGAAAGTATCAGCAAATCACCTTATTCTTCTCAAAAACATAATCAACTATTTACAGCTATTACCAACGGTGTAACAGAAATGTTTTTTATAGTCCCGTTTCCTACATATATGTTTATTTTTAACTTATTAGAATAATTTTAAATGTGTAACAAAAAAATTAACAGGATAATTTGCTTAATTATATATATATATATATATATATATATATATATATATATATATATATTATAAATGGCTTCTAATAATAATTATTTGTAGCATAGAGGAGCTTTTTAAATAATTTTTATATAATAATTAAATATAACATTTTTAAAAAAGAAATATAGAAACAGCTACTCCAGAAAGGTATCTCATAAATACAAAATTTCTCCCTTCTTTCTTATCGTAAGTTTTAACTGTATGTAATTATGAGCATAAATATTCGCCAAATAATTAATTGATACATTCTGAAATTTCATTAATATTTTTCTAATTTTGATGCTTATATTTAATAAAGTTCTCTAGTACAATAATAACCAAAGATTTAAATGCATTAATAGGAAAATATTTATTAATACTATTAGTTTTATAAACAATTTAAAGACCTTTACGTAATTATTAATATCTATGATATTAAAGGGGTCATCAAAATCATAACTATGTATAGAAAATAAAATTTGTTCTTTTGCACCCATAGTATCCATAAAATATTTTACATAATAGCACTTTAATAACTTATTAAACATTCTCAAGTGGTAAATGTTTAAAAACTTATGTTCACTACATGCGTAAGGCCATGGCAAAATATACACATTTGTGGGCTAGTTAACAAATATCTTGTAAATTTACCTGTAATAATTTACTTATTTTTTTCCAATCAAAGTATATTATATCCATCAGCACCCTAAATTTAATGTAATTGCTATGAATTTTGGAGCATAACAAATATGTGAGGATAAATTAATTTTATAAACCAGTAGAACAATAATTTACACTCTAGTTCACAAATATTTAAATAAGAGTTATTCACTACCACTATAGATGATATGATAGTTTCATCAATAATTCAAAAACAGTTATAATTTTAATAATTTTAATTTGTAAGGAAAATTTAATTTGAAATATAATATTGTTCTTATAGAGTGTTATATATAACACTATATATGGTGGGGTGGACAAAATATGGAACACCTTGAAAAATGCATGTTTGGAAAAGAAGATTGATTTCAATGAAATATGTAGGTGGCGCTGCATTTTGACTAACGCCACCCATGTGGTTAAATTTGCACGTGCTAAACCCAGTTGTTGTCGGAGTACTGTTATGTGGAGGTTGTCATTGCATTGCGTCAGAGTTAACAGACTGAACGTGGGTAACTATATGGAGCACGTATGGTAGGTGCTCCGTAAGCAAGGCAGCCGTGGTGTTTAGTGTTTCAAGAGATTGCATCGAAGATTTATTCCGCACATTTGAAAACATCATCTGCTAAATCACAGCGCGACGAAAGTGTGCTGAGTGGATCGTGACAGACGATCACAGGCACTGTGACGAAAATAAGAAGACCACAGTTGCAAAAGTTACTGCTGAATGAATGTTGTGTTACAGAACCCTGTGAGTACTCAAACAATTAGAAGGGAGAGCTTCCAGCAACAGGAATTTCTGGCCAAGCAATTGAGAAGCCACCATCAGTGATGCTAATGCCCGTACACAGGAAAAGCGGTGTTTAAGTCATAAAAGCCTGGACTCATAGGGTGGAAGCGTGTAATATGGTCTGACGAGTCTTCACATTGTTTCCACTTCTGGCCGAATTTACGTCTGAGAACGCCATCTCAAGCCTATAATACACCGCTTGTTGCCAAGAGGAAACATGCATGGGGTTCTGGTTATGGTCGGGGCAAGTATCGTGGTTCTGCTGGCCCCACAGATAACTGGGTGGGAAAGGTCATGACTGCCAAGACTTATGTGAACATTTCAAGGGATCAAGTTCATCCCATGGTACAACCCTTTGTTCTGATGGTGATGGTGTCTTCAGACGATACTGTTCACAGCTCACATTGTCCAGGACTGGTTTTCTGGAGCACTGAGAGGAGTTTGTCCCATCTCCTGGCCACCACAGTCAGACCTGAATAGACATCGAACCTTGTGGTCTACATTGAACGGAAAGTGCGTTCTCGCTATCCACCGCCAACATCGTTATCTGAATCACACCAATTGGTGTGGTAATGAATGCATAATATTCCTTGGCACATACAGAACTGTATTTATCCATTCCGAGAAGACTGCAAGCTGTTTTGATGCCAACGGCTCTACACCATATTAAGCAAAGAAACATGTTTTTAAAAGGTGTTTCATATTTTACACCAACCCTGTATATAAAGTATATATAATTATATATAACACTATATATGTATAACACTATTATAATGACTATATAACATCATATATAACACTCATATATATATAACACTATATACATATATAACATTATATAGAGAGTATATATATACATATAACACTATATACCACCATATATAGTATAACTGTTAAGAATTATTGATAGAAACAATCTACTCATCTATGAGTACAGAATAAAAGAGGTCTCTAAATCTTAATTTTGTGTAGAAAAGACATTTTATCTTCATATTCATAATTATATCTAAGAAATTTTGATGATAACATTTTATTAAATTAATTGATAGCATTTTTACAAGAATTTTATGGGAATTATCTGCTTTTGTAATGTACGTGTTATATCTTATTAGTGACTATTCCAAATATAATGGAATGTTAAGTGAATTTTTGAGCATACAAAATTTAAGGATATTTAATTTTACTTGTAGTCGTATTACTAAGAAGAGCTATAATGTTTCATTTTCAATCAATTTTTGCTCTCAAGCATTTCTAAATCATCGTTAACCCAGGATGCTTAAGAATAATAAATTGTCCTGATATTTTCAAATTATTGTACAATTATTTGAACTTTGTCGTGCCATTATAAGCGTCTTTTTGTAATTATATAACCTTTTTCTTAAGATATCCTTAGTTTAAAGTTTATATTATCTATATCCATAAATATAAGAACTTGAACTTCAATAAATGCTATAATTAATTAACTATTTCTAATAGTAAGATTATTGCTAAATTATTAACCGCAAATTTTCTCCCCAATGAAATGATAATGAGAATCTTAATGCCTGTAACTTAACAAGCTTGTGTCTAGAGATCTATATATCCTGCACGTCTAAATCTCAACTCCTAATAATGGGGTATATTATCTGCATTTAATAAATCTTCATAATTTCAATTGCAATTAGATCAATTTTGCACCTTCTTATATTTAACATTATTGTAATTAAAGACTAATCTACCCATTTTCGTTACATTTTAAAACTTTCTCTTTAGCGTTTATTTTTATTGAAGAAAGTTCTGATGTTTTTCAAAATAGTAATTAAAATTAATTTAGCACTATTTTGAAATAAAAGAAAGAAAATTATATAAATTTTATTTCTCCAGCTTCTATTTCAAAAAGATATTAAAGCAATCACTTAAAAATAAAACTTAAAATTACTTCATGTTTCATACGTATTTGTACATGAAATAACAGTAACCTTTTAATTAAAAAAAAACACCCTAAAAAGTAGGAAATAAATTATAATTTATTATGTGGGATAAATTATGACGGTAAAAATTTCATCAAACTTTTCTTTATGAAATATTACATTTTCATATGTTAAATACATATAACTGAATTTAAATTTTATTTTGTAAGTAGGTTAATAGAACAATAAAATAAGGAAGTCTAAATGGCACCTGAAAGTAACGACAATTAGCTCTTTTTTCAAACTATATAAAACAGAAGAATCTAACTATGCTACTGTAAAAAGGAAATAAAGATACAAAGTTTCTGATTGTAAATCTCATCAAAACCTTTTCCCTTAAAGAAAACTTTCTGCGTGTTTCTCTCTCTTCTTGTGAAGAGTGGAAGGAAGGCGGATGTCTCAAGTAAAATAAAAAAGGAAAGAGCTATTGTCTCTGTGTGATGGTCACCACTTCGATTTCCCTGTTTGAGGTCTTTCTTTCAAAGTTTCACCTTTCCTAGTATTACATGGAATTGAAGTGTCGCAGCTGTGTCACTTTCGACAGAAGATATAATATGTAAAATATATCGATGATGGACTTTTTTTTTTATTAAAAAAGATGTATATATAATATTGATAGTGCTGATAAATAATGTGATAATGAATTAATTAAAAAAGTTAGAACCAATATAAGTGAGGAATTTAGTCAGTGTAGTGATGTAATTACTTACATACACAACTACGATTTAAGTCAAAAGAAATTATCATTAGAATGAAAGATTTATATCAAAAAATAGGTTTTACTATAGATATTGTAAAATTTTGTAAAGTCTTTTGAAATCCTATATTTCTTTAAGCGCTAATTAAATTTAGAACTGTGACGGATGGTTTCAATGGATACATTCCTAAATTTGGTAAAATCTTACAAAATAATTTAGATGGTTTTGATAAGAGTGTTATTATTAAGTACAGTTATGAAATTATATATTTTTAATGTTAATGATAAAAAGAGGTACTCAATTGCGGTTCATTTCATTCATGAGATATAGATAATTTAACTATAGTTCTTATGGTTAATTAAAAAAATTAAATAAATGGCACCATATTTTATGAGATATTTAAATTTCCTAATATTTTTTTTTACAGGAAATTGTATTTTTTACATTGATAAAAATTAAAAACAAATCAAAGGTTTATCAAAGAGAGAATGAGCTAATAATAATCACGCTAATATTTACTTAGATTTTTAAGAAAGTTTTTATAGACAATAAATTCACTTTAGATATATAGATGACCTGATAATGTTTAAAAATTAACTCAAAAGAGAATTCAAGCCTGTTTGATCATTTTAGATTTAAACTAACACTAAATCAGAATTAAATCAGATTAAAACTAACACTAAGCTATGAAACAGATTATACAGGTATTAAAATAAATTTGTAAATAATAGGATCTTCAGTATTATTTTTCTTATTTTACTGTATTAGGCGCTTGCCATTGTTTAATAGGCTGTTATTGATTTGCTTACATTTGATCATTAAATCACGAATAAGTAGACGAATAAGTGTCCTTTTCCTCATCAATAATCAATATTACATTGCTTTATTTTT
>BMAW01099184.1:0-31040 GCA_019974015.1 Nephila pilipes | reverse complement strand
TTACATTAATACACACTCACAGCTATTGTAATATGCATATTTTTTTTAAAAAAAGCTAAATTTTCTAGTGACTAAATGACGAAAAAATTTCAAAAATTCAGGTAACATGTATTTATAATACTATTGTTTAAAAATATTCCTTTAACCGCATAATTTTTAACACACTAAGAATTAATATAAATAATTTTTCGCTATGTAATGAAAAAGCATTATATTTTCAAATACTTACCAACTCCTGTCAAGCTGTTTACGATAATCAATGAAAACATCTTCACTGTAATCAAAATGAAGTCCGTTCTTTAACAGGACACAAATTGAATTGAAGAATTTCTCATGAAAAATTTTGCTTACTATGTTATTGCTGCTTTGAATAAGGCTTGCATTGGGCCACAAACTCCACGAATGAAATTTCTTTGTTTTTATAATACTTATTAAATCATTTAAATAATTTAAATTTTGATATACTGCTTTCACAGAAACCTCAAACGTGCTTCGGTTTCCAAACAAAATGTGTTTAAGAGATCCAATAGTAGATTTGAGTCCCGGGATTCTTTAAAAACTTATATAATCAATGAAAAAACTCTAGCACCTTCTTGCAGATCAGTATTAAAGGAAAAGTATAATTTTTTCTGAAAAATAGGAGGAGAGGAAATCATATATACTTTTTAAACCACATCTGTTATTTAATTATTTTATAGAGGAAAAAATTTAGAGTAAAATAGAGGCAAACATTTTCTATTCTTTTAAGAAACTGCAAAGAATAGTTATCGTTGAAGCAGCATTTAAATCATTTACTGAATAGATATTGCTTCAACACAAAAGCATTTTGAAACAAATATTTAAATGGTCCTGATAATCATATTTCAATTAATTGTAAAACATATGTTCAAGTCTAATACTGTCTTGTAAATTATAAAGACGAATTTTATGTATTGACTTTTTCTCTTTCCCTCCTTCAAATAATTCATTTTTTTTTAACCTTTTATTTGTTAAAAATTTTATTCAGGTTTTAACAATATTTTTTAATTTTCTTCGAGTATTTCATTCACAACACGAGAAAAGACCTTTCAAAAATTTTGTTGATGGAAGGTTATTAACACACTCGTCTTTGAATCCTGTAAAAACAGTTATAATAAGCTGGTTGATTATTTCTGTAGAGAAGAATGTTATTGTTCTCTTCCAATACACAAGAATTGATTAAAAAATTTGCAGAAATTAAATTTAGATGAATGATATGTAATGAAAAATAAAATACCTTTTTCTTTTTAAATTCATAGCATTACTTAAAATTCCCAATATATTTCAAAGGATTTGATTTGTTATTAATCGAACGAAAGATAAGTTATGTAGGGTGGTTTGTGACACACAAAAAAAGAAGTTCAAAAGCTTATAAGTTATATCTTATCTATTGATAAACAGTTTCTTACAGTTAAACAGTTATAAACCTATTTAAGAATATTTGGAATAATTTTTTTTTTTATTTCCATCTCTTTTACTTTTTCATTGTTTTATATTAAATGATGTCAAGGTTTGATGTTGTTATAGAACGGTGTATGCTAAATCGAATTTTTATCAAGTAATGTATAATACCTTAACAAAGTTTCTTTACCTGTTTTGCTCATTATATTTGTGTAGCGACCTATGAGGCAAAATTACAGTTGATACATATTTTTCAACTGTTAATTATTATTATAAAAAATCGATTTAAAAAAAGAACCAAAACGAAACATGAATAGGAGCTGAAACCTTGAATTTTAAAACGCTGCTCTTTTCACATTCACAGAGCTGAATTATCCATAAAACTAAAGTTTATTCTATCCTATAGATATTTTGGATCTTTCACAAATAATATGATTTTGATTCTGATAGGCTCAGAGAAACCCTTAAATTATTTTAAATAAATAAATTATTATTTCTGTAGAGTATTTAGGTATTCAATAAGTAGATTCAAATCATTGAATCAAATATAATATGAAGCAGACGCCAATGTTCGATAAGTAGAACTTTTGATGTAATCATGACTCGATTACTACTGAAATTGCCCATGGTAGCCGAGTGGTCATGATCGTAAGCTCGTGACCAGCGTTGTTTTTTTTTTTCTCAAATAATAGGTTCTAGTCCAGATTTCTCAAAAGGTGTACTGTTAAGTGGGGTTGCAGCATTTCAAATCTGACGAGGCTCTAAGTCTTCGCACTGGCATGGTGTGGAAGTTTGGCGAGTGAAATTCCAGTTCAAGTGTCGTCCTCGTCACTTGACCGAGGTTCAAAAATAATGAAGCCCATCGCCAATAGCCTTCGTGTTGCTTCTTATTGCAGCGTTAATAAAACAATTAATCAATCAATACTATTAAAATTAGATCATTAATGAGCGTCAGTTATGGGGGTTGCTGAGAATACTATGCACCGGGCCTCCAGCATGAACAAGAGCTAAAATAATGTACTCATGCTAGATGAAAACTTGACAATATTCCTATCGTTGTCAGTATGGCGAAAAGTACATCTTATCGTAAATATTATTGTAGGTCTCTGAATTTCGACAATCTTCAAACTAATCCTTGATTATGCGAGTGTTAAGTTTTTGTTATTTGATTCGGGGAACTTCCGAGGATCTCCACTTAAACTGGACTTTTTAGAGTGTGAGTGAATGTAAAGTTTATTGGCGCAAGAGCCAGATGTGGCTATGATGCGCCAAACAAGATTTAACTGTGGTCCTGAAGCAAAGAAAATAATAATAATAATAAAAAAAAAAGTCAAAAATTGGTGGAAAAGAAGAAGGGTCGAAAATAGAGACGGATCGCTAGGATATCCCGGTGGCGCGTCCCCCGTGTTTACCAAAGACAGTAATCCCCATGGGAAAGAAAAAGATCACTAGGACGCCTCGATCACCAGTTCCCGAGGTCCTCTGATATAATCTCCAGGGGCAAGGTGCCCGGCTACATCCCTAGACACTGGGTAACCATTTTAGTCGCCTGTTACGACATGCATGAGTTACAGTGGGACTATTCTATCATTCCCGGTCGCTACATGGGTCCTGGGCATTTTAGAAAAAAATCTCAACACCATATGAAACTACAATCAATATTAGGTATGTAAATTTTGAAGAGAAAAGAGTCATTTCTAGGGTTTATTGTGAAGTAGCTGATATTATTGGAGATTTGTAATTTGTAATACAAATTTGTAATGTCCTAGAAGAATTAATTGTTGTAAGTTATGATAATACGGCGGTATCCGAAACTAAAAGTCAATTGGATTGAATGCAAGAAATATCATTTATTTTAAGTTTAATATGATTTGCAATATAGTCCAAAATTAACACTATTAATAAACTATTTCCAGCAAAAACAATTGTTCGTTGCTCGGTTTTTAATTTAATCAACAAAATTAAAACTAAGATCCAAAATTTAAGAACAAAATTTAACATATTTTTAGACGAAGCTCAGTACTAGCACGTAATTTGAATATTTAAGAACATTTTCTTGAAAAAAGAAATTCGGGAGAAAAAAAAACTTCATATTCCGAAAGAGCAGAAGATGAAGTTATAGGAGACCAGATATATGAATTCAGATGTTATTCTTAACACTGTAAATGTACAAATAGAATACAGAATTAAAAGGATACCAAATATTATTATTTTTATTTCAAATTAATCATTGATATAAAAACTTTAGAAAAATATGAATCAGAAAAATGTTCCAAAAACTTTGTTAAGTTTTTGCAACATATTGCTGAAAAGCTGTACTGCAGAATGAAGTTCGTGAAGCATAAATGTTGCTAATATTTAAATAATCATCATCTTACAGAATTGCTACAAAAGGCTTTAATAAATGTTAATCAAAATTTGAAAGATTTGATCAAATGTTTTGTTAAATTTTTTATATTTTTTTATTAATGCTTTCTGTATTTGCTTGTTCAAAAAAATTAGATTAATTTTGAAATTAGAATAATTTCAAAAATAAGATTCACATAGTGATACATTTTCTTTTTTGTAAAAATTATCTTCTTTTAATATTCTTACACTTCAGAGTCTGATAAATGAAATGAATTGTTTGATTAAAAGGAGAGAAAAGATGAATTAAGACGGCTCAAGGTCAATAGCCGGATTTTCTTGCGTATTCAAAAATATAATTTACATTCTGATTAAAGTATTAATTCAGAAGTATTTATTGTTAGGAAGATAAAAATAAATCAAGTGCTATTAAATCAATTATTGTTATTTTAACATTGAAAATACGAATGTAATTACTTTTTTATGAAAGAGGGGAATTAAATTATCACTTACTGAAGCAAATTTGAAATTATTCTAATTAAGACGCAATCGATAGAAAATAATTTGTCAAATTGAAAAAAATTAAACCCTATATTTATATTATGTTTTGTAATTAGGCTTTCCGAGATTTTCAAATGTTTAATAATATTTTTCATACCAAAAAGACATTTAAAAGCTTAAATAAAATGCTTTTAGAAAATCAGCAAATAGTTTGAGTTTTATCGAAAGACGTGGAAAAAAATTAATTTACCAATTACTTTAGCCAATCTATTTCTGTAAAACTAATTCTGTTTCTAATAATGTATCGGCACCGGTAAGCACATCATCAATATACATATCATTTAATACAACTGAAGCTCCTAATGGAAAATTCTAAGCTAATTGTTTTAGCGTTCGAGTAACCAAATACGGCTCGCTCGTTGTTCTATAGGTGACAGTAGTCAACTCAAAAAGTTTCTATAATTTTTCTTTTTAATTTAAGTTTATTCATCCTCTATTGCGAAATTGTACCACCATCGAGATCTCTTGTTTCGCGCAGTTTCCAAAAAATAACTTTTTCTCTTTCCGTATAAACAACTTTCCCCTGCGCTCAAAAATTCCTCTTGGGTCGTTAAATTCACCCCACCGTTATTTATTGTTTCGAAGCGGGGTCATAGGAGAAAGTTCACCATTCGAGGGGCAACGAACTCTTTCCGTTCCCTCAGAAGGTTAAATTCTTGAGAAAAACATGAAGAAAAATTATGTTTCTGGAGGCAGCATGCACAAAGGATTTTTGATTTGCATAACTTTATTGAAAACCAAGCAGTTAAAACAAAGAGAATTATTTTTAACTAATTCTATTTTTTACAGGTAATTGGTTATACTTGTGTGGTTATTTACTTACACAATGGATTTCAGATTTACATACTTTGAATACTTAACATCCGAAAAAAATGTTCTAGTCATGCCTCTATTATTATTTTTGCGGTAAGAATTAATTCATTTAATGTTTTGCCACGAGATGAATAAAATAAATCAATTTCTTTCGCCAGTGTTATGAAATCGAATCATTTATTTTCTTGACGAATACTTTTATGCGAAGCGGTCTCTATATCAGAAATTATTTGTCCCTTTAATGATTCAATATTTGAAACGTCTCTCAAATTTAAATAGTACTCCCAATTTGCAAATAATCGACTAGTAAATTGTACATATGATTCACAATTGTGACGCGTTATTTTTTTAAAATTCTCTAAATATGCTTGGGGAGTAGGCTCAAACTCTTGAAGTATTAAGGACTTTATTTTTTCATAATTATTGAGATCTCATCATTTTTAAAATAGGTAATAATATTTACAGCTTTTTCTTACAATAAATTTAGTTAAATCTCGGGTTTATAATTACGTGGAACACTTTTAGCTTCAAATGCACGTTTTGAAAATTAAAAAAAGAAAGAAAGAAAGAAACCCCAACTTTCTGGTTTACTGAGAATTTTCACTGCAAGTGTACGAATGCTTTTAACTACTAATTTCTATATTAGTGTCCGTGTCTTTCGCTATTCAATTTTGCTTTCTCTTTAATTTTTATTAACTCTTCCACTGTTTGAATTGATCGCATAGCTATTTAGAATATGCGAATTTGATTTTAATTACTGGAAACTTAATTTTCTACTTAATTATGGAGCTTCCAATTATTTTAATTTAATATAATAGCTATTATGACAGTATTCCTTCCTTTTAAGAGAAAGGTGAGTTGTAAATCAAACTCTTAGACTTTTAATTTTAGTTACAGTTTTATTCATTGAAATATAAATTGCGCTGAATAAAGGATAAATTCTTTTGCGTCGAAAAGAATTCTAGCATCATATAGATATCAACCATATGATTTTTTTCAGTAAAAAAAAAAATGTCCATCTCATCCATCTTTCACAGAATTTTCGCAATGTAATTTTTTTTCAGATTTCCGTCCTCACTAAAATATTTTGAGCTAAATTTTTGTTAACTAGCTTCCATCAACGCAGGCGATTTAGTGTTAATCAATAGTAACCTGACTCATATAATCAAATCAATTGTCTCATATGCCCAGGTATTGCTTTCCCTGTTATCAAAACATGAATTTAAAAATCCTGAAAGTTCTTTCCAAAATAAAAATAGAAACGACTCAATAATTCAAAATTTCTCATGTCGTGTACCATAATCATTTTTAATACAAAAATACAATGGTAATTTCAGTTTTTTCCCATTCATTTACTTTAATTGATTTAATGATTGTTCAGTAGCGTCGCACTCAGAAGCAAAATGAAGGCTATTGACGACAGACCTCGTAATTTTGAATCTGTGTTAAGTAACGCAGACAACACTTTTCTGGCACCTCCTCCTCCAAACTTCCCCACCATGCCATGAGGGAGGAGACTTGGAGCTTTTACAAATTCCATGTGTATCAATCCAATTATATGTTCAAAACAGGAAAAGAAGTAAATTTTATGATTTATCAAAACTATGGGCTCTGAAAAATTAGCAGTCAGTAACTGTTTAATAAGTTAAAGATATCATAAGTTATTGATACATATTTTAGTTACCATAAGCTATCAGCTATTTAATATATTGTGGGAGGAAATGCACACGAATTAATTAAAATAAAATTGTATTGCATTCTCTGCTTTTTTCCTTTTATTATATCAAATAAAAGCAATACTGAAATAATGTTATTAAGAAAACTACTACACTTATTTTTTTTAAACCTGTAATTTTTCTCCTCGAGGAAAAGAAATTACTACTTGGTATTCCTGATTTTACCATTTACCTAACATATACATATATATAATTTATGTAATAATATTTAATATACAACTATAATAATTACATTTCATATGGTATAGAGAGTGATCCATTACATATTTTTCTCATAAATATAACTTACCTATTATTTTTTACGAATTCAGAAAGTCTTTCACAACTGTGATGCAAATTTAATGTCACCACAGATGGAAATCCCATCTAACATTCTCTTCGAAACAAAAACTTCCAATATACAACAGTGTCTCCAGCATTCGGTTGATTGACACACATAATAAAATAGATAATTGCCTGGAAAATAGGAACTATTAAAAATATTTCCCTAAAGTAATACATCATATGAAAATGGTTTATCTCCTCCACTTTCCACATCACCCAGGAGATATGGTATGTAAATGCATTAACTCCTTTTCCAGCAGGAAAGGTAGGTTCCTCAGATACATATTCCTTTACACTTTAAAAAACTCACAATTACTTTTACTACACAAAATAATGAATTTTTAATAGTATACAAATGAAACACAGAAGAATTAAAATATTCATTTTATACAGTACTTTAAATAATTAAAAAGCTACTCGAATAAATTTACCTAGTGTATATAATTCTGCTTGCATTGATAACAAACGTTAATATAATCTGATACAATATATTAGATATTATTTACACACTTACCTGCAAAAGAATCAAACATGTACCTTCTAAATTCATTTATATCAAAATTATAGTTTCTCTGTTTAATACCCTATTTGTAAAGTACCATATAAAAACACTACAATTCATGCAATCAGTTTGTTTTAGATGAATAGGATATGAAATATGAATATCTTGTTCTTCATGTAACAAAGTATTTAAAGTTCTCCAGAAATCTATTAATTTAGTATACTTACTTTCATTTCCAAAACCTAAAGATCATAAAAGTATAATTTCTTGACATTTAACTCAACCACTAATAAAACCCAATGACAAGACACATTAATGGGAATGAAAATGAATTCTGCATTCCTAAGCTGGATAAAATCAAAGAAGTTAACAAGATTACCTCTAATTTCCAGAATTTGCATGTGATAACATCTTTCCATGATGAAATCTCTACTTTGTATGCTTTTGATTTGAATGAATCAATTATACTATCCTACACCCATCCTTTATGAAAATTTGTTCTTTTTTTTTAAAACAATACTTACTTCCTCATCAGATACATGACTATCTAACGATTTCACCTCATAAAAATGTAATTTAATGTCCTCAATATGTAAAACTATTTGACTGTAATTAGATACATAACTAATTTTGGGTAAAAGATCCAGTTGGTTTCCTAAACAAGTTATCTGCATTACATAATAATGATTGCTCTATTTTTAAATACTTCTTTGTTTCTTTCTTGACAATTAAAGAAGGATATCCCAAAGCTTTCTTCTTCAATTTATTTAACTTTACTGGTACGTTTAAATATACACTGCTAGTTTAAGTGCTGATTGGGAGGTAACCAAATTATTTTCTAGTTTTAATTCCCTGCTTCTTTCTGCAACTGATTCGCACATTGAAACCATAGCTTTTAAATTGCTATTTAAATAAGATAACAGAGTAACTCTGACAAATTTATTTTGCTATAAGAAACTTAATTTGGCAAGTAAAATATTAATTTTGTAGATCGGAATGTTCTTTAATTGCAGCATCGTTCAAATTTGAATTTGAGCATCGTTCATTATGTTTCTGTAATTTTGATAAATATGAAAAACTTTTTAGATAAATACTACATTCTAATACTGCTTTATTCCCTTCTTCACCGATACTTTACGGTGATTAGAAAAAGATTGTAAAGTAAAGTATGTATTTCTACACAATATGCAGCATTTTGAATATTCATAATGAACAAGAGCACCTTCAATGTGACTTTATCTTTTATAAATACCATTGTCACATTTATTCAACATTTCATGAACGTTATCGCAATCAAAACCTTCCTCCTCGTTTAAAATATTGATTTCTGCTGTATCAATTTTTGGTGCAGAAGTAAAGTATCTGAGCGAAAAATTGTACTTCTGAAGTAAGAAATTTTGGGCCATTCGAGTGTTAAGAATTCCCTCTCTTCTTTTTTTTAGTCCAATTGGATATTATACCTATGGGTGAAATGTTTCCTAAAACGTCAAATATTTACTTGAATAAAGCTTTTCTTGGTTATGTTTTTTCTGTTTCTGTAAATTTAATTATTGATATTTTTCGGCACAATCTAGTCATTGGACCGATATTTCGATACACCGATATTTCGAGGCTGTTCACCTCATCATTCCAAAAAATTTCCGAGTGTCTCGGAATCCAAAGTAGGATCAAGAAAATGCGATTAAAATAATATTTCGCATGCTAACCTATGAATAACATGGTGATGTAATATTATTATTTTTAAGAGCAGATAGAACAAAAACTATCGTACAGTATTAAATTTTTATTTTATTTAATTCCGCAAAATCGTCTAAAGCTTGGATCATGTCTAGTGCTTCTAATGCAAATATGCATTTAATGGGATTTATGCTGTGAGCAAACGAGGTATTTTTCACAATCTCTGCTATTGTTGTTATGTTATAAGTTTTTGAAGAATCTTCTGATATTTTGAAATAATCCCAGAAATCATTGTGCTCTATTTCATCAAATACTCTCCTCATAACAGATTTTGGTAATTTTTTGCCCGATAAATCAAACAGCATACAGAAAAAATTGAAGATATTGCTTTTGTCGCAATCCCGTGTTTTTTGGTTTATGGTACTTTACTATTGAGGTACCGAGGAGAATAGTGACCTATGATATGCGGAGATTAAAATATTTATCCACTAGCCATCTTAATTTTCCTTAAAGTATTACTTGTTCAGCTGTACAGTATTCGGTGTGCATGGAGGTAAACTTTTTGAGTTCTTTGGTTTATATTTTATTAAAATGTTTCAGTTGATTATCGTATCTATTATTTATGGTAGTAAAAGGTACTGCGGTAATAAAAAGTACTGCATATATTATTGTTATTTAATTTAATTAGATCTTCAGCTCTTCGGTAATAATATTCGTATGCCACACTCTTACGAAACTTAAATTTTGTGAAGCTTTATTTTTCATTTGATTCATTATAGGAATATTTTGCTTCTGTTTAGAAAATGTTTAACCAAATATTCAATGGAGGATTGCCATGGGAATGGTACCCAGCCAACATAATATTAGGATATGTTTAGATTCTTTTATTTGAAAGTCCTGCTATTGTGCCTTTGTCAGGGTTTAAGGTAAATTTTCAATGTTCGTACCTTTTTATCATTCTTGTCAGAGTATTTCGCAACTTTTTATGGCTAAAATTTTAGGAATTGTACCGTTTGAATATAATTTATTGTTAATCAGACAAATAGGTAAATTTTGATTTTCAAGTTTAAAATATTTAATGTGACTATGTACAGCGATTATACAAAAATATGTGACAGGAGATACCAAGACGTCCGTCTGGACCGGGAACCAAGCAGGGACTGACGCTCTTTTAGGGCCATCGACCTCCAACGGTTTTTCGTCGGCGAATTTCCCCAATCTTCACAAGCTGCCGAAATAGCCACGGTCCCCCTTCTGCTGACATCTCTGGGATCAGGTGTCGCTCGGGCAGTCCAGATGCATGAGTGTCAAAGTTGGTAGCTCGACCAACAAACATTGAAGAAGGCCGAGGAAAGTGGATATGCCACAGACGTTACAGCTTCCTCCCCCCTTCGAAAAACTTTTCTCTGGAGAAAAGTTAATGTTCTTAAAATGTTATGAAGGATTCCGTCCATAAGATAAGATGACACTTGGAAGATTCATATTATTTCACACACAAGTACTACAATATCTCCTGAGTTGTAACAACATTAAACTCAAAAATTTTGATTAAATTTGAAACTCAAAAGTTTGAATAATTTTCTTTAACAAGTGAGTGTTCTTGCTAGGGAACTTACAAACATCAACAATAAGAAATTAACACATTATATTGAATGATAATTAAAAAAAATATGATTCCAAATATCAATAATAATAATAAAAGCACATTAAAACACATATAATACCAGGTATGCATACTAAATGAAAAATTCTAACAAACAGTTCATTTCGATACTTCAAATACAATAATTCACATGGATCTAATTCAACCATGCTTATTCTAATCAAAAAGTTAACGAAACATATTTCTTTCAGGGTTTTTTTTTTGAAAACAAGTTCTCTCTACTCAAAAAGTTAATCCAACATATTCATATCAACCTTTCTAATGGATTACCTTTGTAAGCCCATATATCCATTTTAAGTAGCTCTTTTATTTATTTATTTTTTAAAATCTTCGAGAGAATAACATATATCAAAAATCAGATTCGAACACACAGATTTATTTACTTCATTAATCCTTAGCTATCTCACAGTTTTATAATATTAATTTCTCTGATATACCAAAATACTAAAAAAAAAAATATCAAAACACTTTAGTTCACAATACTACATCTTAACACCCTTTTAAAATGCTACATGTATATTTTTCTTTTAAATTCACAAATCCATTATTCTAGAAAAATGTTCATATAAAATAACACTAAATACACAATTCATTACCCTAATAAAATTTCTTCAAAGCAAAGACAAATGCACATACGTATGTATATTAAGCAACACTTCCGATTAAACTGACATGCACTGAAACCACATATCAAAGAGATAAATTTAATACATATTTTTTTTTTTAGCACACTCAAATTTTTCACTACTCTATAAGGATGAATAAATTCTATTCCTCTAAAATAGATCTGCTGAGACTATCTACATTTTTGTGGCTTTTACCTGAACGATGTACAATTTTGAAATTATATGGTTGTAATGCCAAAGCCCATCTCATTAATCTATGGTTTGTACTGGCGTTTTTATTTAACCAAACTAATGGATTATAATCGGTCATAACTAAAAATTTATTCCCATCTAAATAATAATGTAATTTCTTAATAGCGAAAATAATACTAGCACATTCTTTTTCAGTTGTACTATAGCGTTTCTCAACATCCGAATTTTTTTTATTTAAATAAATTATTGGATGTTCTTCATTTTTGTCATTTAACTGTGTCAAAGTTATTCCCATTCCAACAAATGAAGCGTCAGTTTGTACAATAAATTCCCTTTCAAAATTTGGCGCGTATAAGACATGTTTGTTTATCAATTTCTTTTTTAGTTCTTGAAATGCATTTTCACATTCAGTTGTCCAAACGATTTCCCCTTTCTTTGCCTTCCCTTTTAAAGCATCAGTCAACGGAGCTGCTACTAACCCCAGGAATGCCCTGATGTCCGTTTTGGTTTTCGGGGTGGGAAAATCTATGACGCTTTGACCTGAGAGGGAGACCTGAGTCCCTCGCCTACTTTATGGCTTAAGTATGTAACAGAATTTTGAGCAAATTTACATTTCGATGGTTTCCATCTAACGGGTTTATTGCTAATCATTTCATTTTCATATTCCGGTCTTTTATAATATAGTTTTAGCATGTTGATATGATAAATTTGGGATTTTTTTCGACTTACAGTAATTTCTACTAAGTAATTAATTTTCGAAATTTTACTTAAGATTATTCCCGGACCTATCCACTGTACTGCTAATTTATTTGTTCTAGAGGTCACCAAAACAAAAACTAATTCTCTATCTTTGAATTCGCGCTTTACGGTCTTATTATCGTACCATATTTTTCGCTTAACTTGCATCTCCTCCATTTTAGTTACAGCCACATCTTGACATCGTTTTAATCTATTAATTAACTTGAACATGTATTCGGTTACAAGATCTTTCTCCTCATCTGGTTCATCTAGCTGTCTTTTCAAGTTTTTCATACGGTTGTTAGTCCTTTCTAATTGTTCTTTGTATTGATCTGCATGTCTTCCTTCATCATCTAATTGCAATAATAATTCTTTAACACGTTTTTCAAGCTCTCGATTAGATTTGGCTAGAATTTCTTTCTCCCTGGTTTCTTCTTCCAGTTGTTCCTCCAACTGACCAAGTTTGGATTCAAGTGAGGATATTGCAGTCTCAGATTTGGACCTTTGAATATCTTTAACAACCTCTACAGAAAAAAAATCGTAACCAGATTTCTCTTTAATTAACTCCGCTGTTTTATTCCCTAACAAATACCTATCGTGTTGGTTTAAATGATTTCCGCATACGGCTGCTTTGGTTTGAACCGTACCAAAATCTCCGGAAACTTCCACGATCGCCAGAGGCAAACAGACTAATTCCATACTTAGAGGTTGTTTTATCCAGATTTTCTCACCCGTAAAAGAAGAGGAATTTATATATCTTTTACATACTAAATCAATTGTTGCTCCCGTATCTCTCAGGATTTTTACTCATTTTCCATTCACAGACCCTGTACTAGTATATGAACTAAGAAAACTGGGAGTTTCGATTCCTTCGATATTATTTAAGGATTCTGACTCTTTCCTTTTCATTAATTTAGGGCATGCAGTTTTTATATGACCCAGCGCATGGCAATGAAAACATCGGGGACCAGTACGCCTTTCAAAAGCCCTTTCCCTTGACTCAAAGCGTTGAGGGGGATAAACGGTTTGTTTGTGGGGGGAATCTCCGAAACTAGTTTCTTTCCCTTTCATTCCCGATATAGGGGTTCTGTCGTTTTTATTAGCTCTATCACTAAATCTCGGTTTTATCTTTCTTACTTCTTCATAATTGTCAAAAAGTTCTGCCAATTTTGATGCTGACTTAAAGTTTGCCCAGTCGTCTAGGAAATGATCTCTCATCTCAAATTTTGCACGTTTTTTTAATTGGTCCGAGACCATCAGATCTTTTAGATCTTCAAAAGTCGCAACTTCTTACCCTATTAACCATTCTTCTAAATAATTCCTAGTTTCAAAGGTAAACTCTTTCCCTGTATTATCTACCTATCTTTGATGCTGAACAAATTTTTGACGAAAGACTTCTGAACTTAATTTAAATCTCTAAAGTAACAATTTTTTTTACGTAATCATAATTATCTTCTGGTTCGTGAGCAATTAATTGTCCTATATCTATAACAAACCCAATAAATGACCAACCTAATCTTCCCTTTTAATTAAGGCCCTTTTTGTCTAACGTTCGAAAATTATAAGATAAAAACTTATGTCTGATTTATTTGGATTAAACTCTGGTAAAAATCTCTTTAAATTTAACTGAGGCGTAGAAGAATGCGCTTTTATGGAAGAATTTGATTCCTCCATTCTTAGGTAAACATTCTCTACTCTAAATTTTTCTAAATCATACTTCATTTGGAGTTCCCTTTCTTTTAATTCATGTTCAGCTAATTGTAATCTTTGTTCCCTTTCTACTCCTTCTAACCTTAATTTTTCCCATTCCTCCAATCTTAGTTTTTCCGCTTTGAGTGAATCCTCTTCCGCTTTTTTATATGCAATGATAGTCTCAAACATGTTTTTTACGAATTCCTCATCATATCCTTCACAATCAGTGATAGCCACTTTTATTTGCAAAATTGTCATTTCTGACGTTACATTTATCCCTAATTCTTTTGCGATACTAAGCATATCTTGCTTTTTCCCTTTTCCGAAAAAAGCCATTTTTTTTTAAAACAATAACAGTATATATATATCAAGTACAAATACTACCAACAATTTTCTATTCTCTAGAAACAACACACAAAAAATGATCCCATACAAGAATAAACACTAGAGTATCATAAAAATTTGTCTAAGAATTTTAAACCAAATTCTCCACTTAAATTGTAAATACAACTCAAGAAATATAAAAGTACTCTTGCGACTTGATGCATTAATAATCGACGCCTGGCGGGTCACACTATTTAGTGATGCTACTATGATGAATCACTTTTTTCCGACTCCGGGTGAGTCGCTCCTCCGGATGTTTATTCCCACAACATCCAATTAATACGAATAATCTCCTGGACTCCTTTGCTCCTGGCGAGCCGAGTCACGCCTCCGGGTGCTTTTTCCGCAACTCGAGATAATCTCCTTTGCTCTTGGCGAGCCACTTTTTTTTTCTTCCACGCAGAGGAATAAAAGATGCGAAGAAAAAAAAAATTTCTTCGGTTGTGGGTCCTTCGTAGATGGGGGGTTGAGCCCTACTCGCAGTGATGAAAGCCAGTTCCCACACACAACACTCCTGTCACAGAATCCCACCGCTGCCACCATTATTTAACCGCTGTACCGTTTGAAGATAATTTATTGTTAATCAGACAAATAGGAAAATTTTGATTTTTAAGTTTAAAATATTTAATGTGACTATGTACAGCGATTATACAAAAATATGTGACAGGAGATACCAAGACGTCCGTCTGGACCGGGAACCAAGCAGGGACTGACGCTCTTTTAGGGCCATCGACCTCCAACGGTTTTTCGTCGGCGAATTTCCCCAATCTTCACAAGCTGCCGAAATAGCCACGGTCCCCCTTCTGCTGACATCTCTGGGATCAGGTGTCGCTCGGGCAGTCCAGATGCATGAGTGCCAAAGTTGGTAGCTCGACCAACAAACATTGAAGAAGGCCGAGGAAAGTGGATATGCCACAGACGTTACAGCTTGATATGAGCAATAAAATAAAAAGTTATCTGCAAATACTGAACACTCAACTCCTGTTTCTAAACTTTCAAATTAATGATGTTCATTAATGTTAATTAGCCAATTTTCTTTTTTTTTTTCTTTTTGTGGGGGCCAAATTAATTTGTTATCGATTATTGTTGGTCTAAGGAAGCCAAAAGGGGACAAACGAGGGAAACCTCTGTTATAAAAGATTCCAATTACTCATTTTCACCGAAGGTTAAACTGTTTCTATAATTGATTTTCTTCATGAAATGAATTGACTTCTCTTGAGGAAACCCATAAGTATAAAGTTCTTTAATTATATAAGCTTTATTAAACAAATATTCCTCTCGAATATACAATTAGTCATAGATATTTTCGTTATATTAATCCTTCTCGATATTATAAGAATGACTGAAATTTAAACAAAAACTATTTTTTATAGTTTTTGATTAAACAAACCGTGTTTGGTACTTAAAAATCAATGATTAAAATTTTGCAATAACACATATAGAAAATATGTTTAAAATAAAATTCGAATGAAACACTATATGGAAACAATCAAATGAAGACAAATTACAAAGAAAATTAAGAAATATTTATACTAGTTTCTTTAGCATTACTTCTTTTTTTTACCTACAAAACCTTTACTGAGAAAAACAAATGTTTAAAAAGTTTCTCTCAGATAAGCGTTAATGTTCACTATTAAATTTTCAACTAGTGACGTTTCTGGGAACATATGTGGACAACTTTTGTGATGCGTAATTTCTTGTGCTGAAAAGATTAAAACGCATACTTTTCAAGAAAAAGTGTTTGATATTTCTTCAATGGCGCAACAGCTTCGAATGGTCTTTGAGCTTCGTCAGAATTCCATTCCATGCGGTTCGGTTCTTGGCTGAGGTTTTCCGATTTCTCACCTTAATAGTTTTGAAGTCTTTTTCCAGACAGTCAATCTACATAAGCTTTGCTCTTCCTCTTTTTTGGGTACCCGAAGGCTTAGCAAAGATGATATTTTTAATGACTCGATTGTCATCCAATCTTATTAATTATCCTTCCCGTTTAATATTCTGTATTGATTTAAATTTATTAATATTTGGCTCTTTAAATAATTCGAGAAAAAGTTTTGGTTTCTCTTCTTCAATATAATTATTACAAATAATTCCACAAAATACGATTTTTAAAATTCCTCTTTCAAACGCAGCAGAAGTTTTTATATCTTTTCAATCATTGGCTGTATCTTAGCAGTGTTTGTGAGAGTAGATTGATTTTTCTGCTGACGAAATTAGGTTTTCATTATTTTTGTAGTAAAAAACAAAATCACCTGTTAGCAAACATGACTCTGTTGCAAACCTTTGGTTTTGTCGTTGAGTGTGTGAATTTTAAAATAATTATCATTGAAATTGGTACACATGCCATATGATTGGATTTATTCTATTTAATGATAAGATGTATCTGACTTGCATCAGTTTCCAAAAAACAGGAAGGGATGTTTCAGTGCTTTAGGTGCCTGAGCGACAATACCAGTGTCTTCAGCAAATGAAAATATGTGCACAGTTTATTGAAAACTGTTATTTTATTATTAATGTTAGAATATTTTAAAATATTTTGAAGAGCGAGATTGAGCAGAGAAGACAAGCCAATGAAATTAGGTTTTAAATATTTCTTTGTATTTCCCTGTCTGAGACCATTTGAATTGCTATCTAATTCTTCTACTTCATCTGTCATGGACATTTCGCTTCAGTGAAAATAAGAGGGCAGCTTTTGTGATGCGTTATTTTTTGAACTGCAAACGTTAAAATGATTACATTTCAAGAAAAAGCGGATGACAGTTCTTGGAAAAGTAAAAATATTGCAGGGACTCACAAGGTCTCAAATTGCGATCTAGAGATAAAGCAGGATGGGGCGGTACGAAATTCTTTTACAAACTATTCAATTTTGAAAGTCGCTTCAAATCATACAAGGTTTGTTATTAGAGTAAGCACTATTGTAATTTTCTGCAGTGAGAATGAAAATTAAAAGTCTTTTTGGCTGGATTTCTATAAATTCGAGATGCGTATGATAATTAGTTTTTCATTTACTAGACATCCTGTCAATATTTCGACTGAAAAGTGCTGTGTTTGAAAAGAAGGGATTAGTTGATAAATCGACCCAACAATCTAGTTTTCAAAGGATGGGTAAATAGAGTTCCAGTTTTTTTTGAAAACCTAGAAACCTCAATTTTTACATACTCTTACAAGCATTATCATTATTAAGGATTTTAGTTTCTTAAAAAAAAAGATTTTAGTTTCTTATTTAAAAAAAAAAATAAGCGTTATTTAAAAATTCGAGCGTATTTTAAAACTTTAAGCTGCATTAATTGGATTAATTTAATTATGGTTTATAAATGTTTTATGACTGTGAAAGGTGCTTTAAAATATACTTGTAAATTTAATGAATTTTACTTTAAAATTGATCCAGAAAATGTAAGCCATTTTGGGCACAATTTGGAAATATATATATCACTTTCAGATGGCTTTGGCTGTTGCAAAAACTGCTGGTGATTTATCTTGGATAATGATTTCCAAATTAGTCACAATAAAAAAACTGTTTGAAGCACACCTGTTTATAGGAATCATTAGGGAAACGTGTTTTTATGATAGGAAACGTGGGATTTCTAAGTTGTGAAACTAGAAATGGAAATACGTTTTTTAAATTATTGTATTAGGAGACTACAATTGTTTGAAAGGTGGGTGTTAAAAGAAGAGAAGAGATTTAATTTATGCTCCGAATTTTACAGAAATTTAAATTGTTACTCTCCACCTCGTAAAACTAACCCAGGAAGAGGACTATTTAATGTACAAAAGATGAAGAAGTAATCTTCATTTTTTATTTTAAAGAAACTATTGTTTGAAATAGAAAAAAAGAATAAACCAGAAAAAATAATTTTGTGGATGTAAATCTTAAAATGAGACAAACCACAAATACAGGATTGTCAACAAAAATTTTGCTATGAGTTATTCTTAAAAGCGTCCAAATTTAATTTATAAATGTAATCAAAATAATGATTGTTATTTGTGTATGTTTTTTTTAATTAATAACAATTTTACATTAAAAAATCGGTCTGCATATATTTTTTATTGTGTTAAAATAGAAAAACTAACTGTATAAATCAATTTTATTCTTATTAATTTAACATATATTGCGATTAACTTTTATAGTATGATAATCGTAATTTTTCGAGAACATCAAGTTTATTTAAATTTTAGAAACAACTTGTCAAGCTAGAAAATCCATTCCGAAAGAGATTCTCCATCAAATGTTTAATTTAATAACATAAGTAATTATTATTTGGAAATATATTAATATATATAACAACACATTTGGAAAATATTATACATGCAGGCATTGTTTTATTGGAATATTTCGTTCCAAATAATATGAGTACAACAGTTTATAAACTGTAGAACTGTATAAAAAGGATAATTAACTTATTTAGATTCTTATATATATATGGTTTTTTTTCGTACTTCTTTCGAAAGAAAGAAATCAAATAAGAAATTAAGAATTTTATCTGTATTGAACGGGAAACATGATCTCATGAGTAAACATTAAACAGTGAGAATAAATGTATAAAATAGAATTTGCATAAAACCACAAATGATTTCCACCTTTGTAGATAATTTTTGTGTTCTAGAAAGTTAATTTTCCTCGAACGTTTATTTTTTTTTTAAAAAAAATTGCCTGATATTGTTTGTTCTTAATATATAACTCGTGTTATTAAACCAATCATCAGTTAATGTTTTGATATTAGAGAAATTTTGCAGATAAACAAATTTTCAGTAAAATTTCTCAAATTCTTTCATTACATGAAAGTATTTCATTTTGATCACAAATTACAATTTCTCTTTATTAGGTTGCATATCCATTTTTGGAAAAAAAAAATTTACAGATAATTTTCTTGCCGGAACTCTTCTTTAACTTTCAGTTCGAATGTTTTCCTTTATCTTCATACATTTTCTCCCTCAGTCTAGATTCTACTTTATTTCTAAATGTCAAATATTGTGCTAATTACTTTTAGCTTTTATGTACTTCAAGAAACTCACAACTCAAAGTCTTCTGAAATATTTTCTAATAAGTTGTTCAAATTTTTTGGTTCATTCTCATTTTCTTCTTTCAAAATATATACAGCTTGATTCAATTGACAAGAGGCACCATTTTTAACTTTATCTTAGAACGAAACTGGTAACAAATAAAAAAAAAAGGTTTTTTTTTTTTTAAAGTTTAATTTAATTTTAAATACAAGTTTGTAACTTATTCAGTTTTTCGCACTTGTATAAGTATACTGAAATGTAAATGATTCCTTGTAATTTAATCTGAAGAAATGTGATCCGATTTTACGTTGCAAAGAGATTACGTTCTTTTTTTTTGTTCGAATCGAATATTTTTGTTTCAACTGTGTGTAGCAGTGAACTGAAATTTAAAAGGTCCAAATATCTCGGGATCGTGACTTTATAAATCCACTTCGTATGCTTCTTAAACTACTAATTATAATTTATCTTCTATTTCAGTTCTGAAGGAAGACCCCAAACTGAAAATTTGTTAACAGAAAGTGATTGAAAAAGTGCCATGTTATTTGTTCCACCCTTGAAGGTCATAGCTGCTGTACCATTTGTAGTTACTCTGTGCAACGATTCTGAAATGCAGCAATTTTTTAAAAAAACTGAATTTTGTCTATCACCTGATGAAGAATGGAAAGTTATAATGAAGAAAAAAATGCCCAATGACGTATATCCATTACCATTACAGGAAAAATTTATGAATTTGATGAAGCCCATACATTACGAATTTGAAATGTGGAAAGAGCAGCACGGAAAATTCATTGGAAAAAACTTCGATCAGCGAATTATCAATAAAATCCATTGGAAATCAGACGGAACGATCGATAGATTGAAAACTGCCAGTTTTCTCATTCAGTCTGATGTCTTGCCAATGAAGCATCGATTCAGGCTTGCTTGTAATTACTGGCAGGAGGAAAGCGTCCTCTCGATTTGGGAGCAAATGTCTGCAGGCTTTCAGGACGATTTTCAAGAAGTACAAATGCATGATATTCCTCAACGTTTAGCATCATTATGTTCATCTGATATAAATGTAACTCAATGGATTCGGTGGTATTCTGAAAGAAATACGACTAATACAAGACAAAAAGAGAGGTTTTGGGCTTATAATTGGGATATTGTATCTTTACAAGGTTTACTCACAGAGAAGTTAACACCTAAAGAACGTCTACAAATAATACAATATGTAATCCACAGGAATTACTCTCCTCACGCCGGCCGCTTTTGTGTATTACTGATGAAAGCAGATCAGCGACTAGAGGTGTTGAAAATAAATCCCTATCCTGTGCTCGAAAGTTTTTTGCTTTGGCCAGGCCAAAGGTTATTCATAGAAATGGCAAACCATGTGAAGAATGATCTTACAAAAGACCATTTCCTCTGTTTACTGCATATAATTTTTTGCCAAAGAATTCTTCCTAATTTTGAAGATTTTGATTATTTTGAACTCCTTCGAGAGTTTTGGTTACTTATTCCAAATGAATGTAAAAATTTTTTGAAAGGTTTTGATATATACGAACCAATTGCTCTAATTGTTTCCAAAGGCCGTTTGGAGTTACCGGCTTTACAAAAATATTTACTTCATGAACAACGGCATGAGAGCAATACTAGAAAATGTTGCATGCGCATACGTTATATAAAAAATTTAGAATATTTCAGAATGTAATCCACTAGCATTCGTATAGGAGGCTACAGACTGTAGTGGAATAAAATGAATTTCATAAAGAACACAATTTGCAGTAAATATTTGAAGACTTAAGAATAAGAGCTTAGGAAATGTTCATTGAACTCAAAGTAGTTTTAATAGATTGCTTAAAAAATGTTATTTTTTTAGAATAGAGTAGTATTACATTCGTCAAATTTTGCGTAACAAATTTTTTTTTTTGATTCTTCCATTCCATAAATTTTATTTTTACTTTCCCATTATCAGCTTCCTCTTAATAAATCATTTTAACTCTGGATGTATAAAAGTTGCTTATTTTATTAAACTAACTACAATCAATAATGCTCTTTATACAGTTTTAAAAAAAGACGTTTTATAAGAAAATGAAGGAACATTTTAAAATATTATAAACAATACTTATAACTCTGAATTTTAGAAAGAATGCTCGTTATAATTTTAATTGTCATAAATATCTAATTGTGAGTTCTTGCTCTACATTATACGCAATAGTGAGAGGAATAATTTTTAAAAAGTGCATAAATTTAATTTAGGAAATATGGCTAAAATATGATTAATGACAATTTCAAAGATTTGTTAATCTTGCATTACTGTCTTCAAAAATAGAACACAAATTGTTAAAAGATATGTATATATATATTTCAGTTTAGACTTATGGAATCGCTGAATACCAATCTATTGTCACATTTGAGTATCATCATTATTTTTGAAGATATTCGCATTAAGCTTCACAATGGAAGTAGCATTCGAATACAGGGCCAGGGCAGCGACGTTAAAAGTAGAGTGAAAGCTAGAGGGTTGGAAATACAACTCCGCTGTTTGATTTCGTGAGTTATGGTGTATATTTACAGTTATAATATGAGGTACAGTAAACATTCTTAGAAGATGAGCAACGCGAGTTCAACCATCACGGTCGAAGAGAAAAAGCCAAAAGAAGCTTCTTCACCGTGTGTATTAATTTATGGTGGGAATATTCTAGGGACTTTTTTCATTCAGCGTAATAGTCACATGATACTCATATGGTCTAGGAGTAGGGATTCTTAGGGACTTAGTCTGGTAGGGATTATTTCTGACAGATTTACGACAAAGGGATAGCGGACAGTTAAGAATCAAAATTGGAACAATAACAATTTTAATTAAATATCAAGCAATGTTATGACTATTTTTATTTTAAATAAATGCACCAATTTTCAAAATAAATTTCGAAATTTATAGTAATAATATACAACCCATGAAATTTACGAAATGGAACTGATTTAAAATTTGTAATTCATTTAATGCCAATTAAAATACTCTGCAATGTTTTTTTTTTCTCAAAATTTTCCCATTTACTGAATTAAATTTTTAATTAGAAACTAGCATAATTTACATCATTTAAACAACACAAAATGTAATATTTGTTGTCAATTGAGAGGTTTTTCTTATACTCTCATAAAACTTCTTGAATTATTTTTTTAAAAAACAAATGTAGGAAATATATTCAGAACTTTAGTTGCAGTGTGTAATATCCAAGTAAGGACCAAATTTTGTTACTCCGTTTTAAAGAAGATAGTGTCACAGTTATATTAGTGGTGATTGCATAGGTCGTAGTTTTCTTTCATTACTACAGGAAAAGCACGATTAAAATTGTAGTCTGTAAATTTTTGAACTATTCAGGCGACACTGAAAAGTTTTATCAAGATTCTTTTTTTTCCCCCAATATTGACACAATTTAGATGAGGAACGTCGCTTCACAACATAAGGTTTTCATATCGTTTCTTTAAAAAGTAACAAGGGCAGGGTGATTTGATCGAAAAATTTCTTCCTTGTTCGTTTTGGAACACTTGTAGAGGTCTAGCGCTTCATCCCAATTTACATGGCGGGGTAGAAATCTTGGGATTTTTCATCCATAATCCTACCGACCAATGAAAGGACTTGCATCTTTCAATCAGTTTAGACTTGTGTAGTCGCTGAGTAACAATCTATTGTCACATTTGAGTATCATCTTTATTTTTGAAGAAATTCACATTAACCCATTTGCTATCACGATCCACATTTGGGGAATTTTACGTACACCAATCGGCGCTTAAAATGTATTTGGTACACCTGACAGTTTAGTTTCGTTCTATATACATCAGTCAATATTGTGTGTAGCAGAAAATGTGTATTTTGTGCGTCGTTTCTTTACAACAACAAGCGAACGAATTTGATTTTCGTCTGTAAGTTGAACGGAACAGAATTGTCCTATTTGAAACATATTATTGGTTTGCTTTTTGTATAAAAATGAAATACTATAGATAAATATATATTTTAGAGGTTCTAATAACTATCAGTTACTCAATCTTTTTTTTTTTATATTGAAATGATGTTATTGTTCATCTTTGCAAAGATATATATTTGGGGATTGTGGCTGATATCAAGTTCCCCCCCCCCCTTCTGATTGAGATTATTTTTATTTTTTGAAAATGGGCACTAGGAAATTTTTTATGCTTGCTGGATTAGAAAACGCTTTAATTGAAACTAATTTCTTTTAATGTGACGATGACGATGCTACTGTTGAACTTCCTCCTGATAAAGTCAGTATTGGATATCGAAGACATTGATGAGAATACATTAGAAGATAGCTGTCGCAGAGATGTTCCCGGCAGACTAGAAGTTCATTCGAGTGCTCTGAAAATAGCTTCTACAAGCACAGGAAAAAATAACAATTTAAAATAGAGCTATAAAAAAACTGAAACGTATGAAATAAACTAATAAGAATTGTCGAGAAAAAATTCAGATTGGCAAAAAGTAAGACACGTTTTTGTAAAAATACTTGTAAATGACATTGAGAATGTTCTACCACAAATAAAGGGAAAATACCTTTTTAGGTTTTTGAAACTGTTTTTGATGCAGAGAAAATGACTTTTCAAACAGAAGCACCGCTCAAAATAAAAGGCACTGTTTTACTTTTCATCACTTTTTAAGAAATTATATTGGATTTTTTTTTTTTTTTTTTGCTTACTGCATACCATTAATTAGCAAAAGAGCAAATGATTTGAGTGTGAAGATGAAGGATAGTTTCTTTTTAGAGTTCTTTCGTGCAATCTGCTACAATTCCCATTTGGGATTTTTTTTTTTCAAAAATGTAAATATTTTCAAAACAAAACAGAATTCAAATATAATTATACTGTTACACAAACTTTGTACATATATATAACTTATCTGGCCAGAAGTTTCAGAAAAAATTGGCAGTTAATGGGTTAAAATCACATGGTAGTATTCCATTACAAAGCGCAGGGCAGCGACGTGATAAGCAGAGCGAAAGCGAGAGGGCTGGAGGTACAGTTCCGTCGATTGATTTCATGAGTTACGGTGTACATATATAGATTTAAAATGAGGTACGTTATACATTTTTAGAATATAAGCAACGTGAGTTCGACCATCTCGCCCAATGCGAAAAGGCCAGCAGAAGCTTTTTCACTGTGTTTGTTAATTTATCATGGAGATTTTCTAGGGCCTTTTTTAGTCACGTAATAGTCACATAATACTCACGTGTCTTGGTGTAGGGATTCTTAGGGACTTTAGCTGCACACAGAAAGTCTATTAGGGTTTTATTGCAACAGATTTACGACGAAGGGAAGGCGGATTAAACATATTTTTTGAGCTTGTGATGTTTCCCATAAAAGGATGATTTGGGAAAGATCAGGAGATAGAAATAAACTCTTTACTTTTGAATTAGAAAATGGGAAAATTAGGAAATCAAATTATTCTGCGAAAATGTTCAATGAAAGTTAAATATATATGTCGAAAGTGGGGCGATGGAGATTGTTCATCCCGAATCTACGATAGTTTGCTCTTATGCAAAGGGGGGGTTGTCTAGGGGGGTAATTTCGGATTCCATGTAATGTTGTTGATGATATTCAAGGATGAAGCTTGTAGTAACTTTACTTGTTTATTAGGAGAGATGATGAAGAGAGAAAAGTATTTACACTATGATATATATACAGGTAGTAAACAGTTCTTCCGAGACGGATAGATGGCTGCCTCATTTAACCCATATTATCGATGGACGTTGGAACGTGCTCGAGCGTTGAAGTTTACTTCCCACGCTGGTAGCGAAGGAGAAGAGAAGAGAGCGAAAACGAGTGTCACTCAGTTTTGTTCTGGGATAGGTGGCGCTGCATGAGCTTATCACATGACTCTGATTCGTGGCGACATCTATTGAGCATCGGAGGAACTGGTTTTACAGTAAATTGGAAAATAAAATTAATTGCTTAATAATTAGCTGGAAAATCCTACATATATATATATATATCTGTGTGTGTAAAACTATTAAACATTACTTATTAACATTTGAATATAATTCAGTCGTAGCATAATGAGGAAACTAATTGTGTCATGGCAAATGGACTGAATACATGTGACGTCTCGATCACATGATAACTTGACCACTAGCTCATTAAGATAAACATCGTTGTGTGTACCTGTACACTGCTGTTTTCTGCTTGTATTTATTACTTCTGCTATCAAAAAGTCGTACTGTGTAGCTTATAGTTACAATAAAAAGGATCCAAAAGACTAAAACTCAAGCGTTCTTCAGTTTTCATTTGAAAAATTCCTCTCTCGTTATAATTTGGGCGAAAATATTGTAATAAGAGAATTTTCAACCAACTTCATATTCGAGAATATGCTCGGATCCTTTTGATGAAAGCTGTTTCGAGTACCAGCTGTTTACTAATCGTAGACAACTGAAGTCGGCATCCATATTAACTATTTTTGTTTTTTTCCTAAATTTAGAAGATAACTAGAGAGATACCTAACAACAACATATATATATTAACGTACAATATTTTTTTAAATTAAAAACATTTAGAAAGATGACCAGGGCAAAATATGTTATTTGAATAAAGATTTATTTCATAACAATTTAGTTTGCATTATGTTGCAGAGCAAAAGTGGTATTACCTTTGAAGGCTAGTACATTTAAAAAATGTTAAAATACAAATTTATCTTTAATGTAGGCGATATATTTTGATGATAATATCCCTTCTACAATTTCTCTGATGTTTAAATCCTCTGCTGCTTCACCAAATAAACTTATTATTTTCCCATGTTTTTTTTCTGTCATTTTTTATATTAAGTCTAAAGTTTTAATGTTATTTACATTTTTAGAGTAGTTAACTAACAAAGGTAATTGTGTATTAAATTATATAAAACTAAATCTTAAAATATGATCTAAATTAATAATATTTATTAAAACAGGTTTTTCTCTAATGAATACAAAAGTTTCACACTTTTATTGGAATAACATAAGTATGAAGCACCTTCCTCAACTGAAGCAGTTGTAGAAATGGAAAGATTGGGTACCTGGGAGCAGGAATGTGAGGAATTTTAAAGCAATTATGGTTGATTATTTCTTTCAAAATAATCAAGCATACAAAATTAAAAATATTCTTATTCATGCTAAAGAAAAAGAGTCTAGTAAAATTAACGTCGGAATACAAACTATTTCTTTCAGTGAAGTGATGGACCTGTTAGCTCACCTTTACGTTACAGGAATGTCTTAAGAAAAAAAAAAGACCAGATCTATAACCAAACATATCTTCACCTCTAATAAAACGTATAAAAAAATTTCAATGAAAATATCAAAAAAGGTTAAATGACAAGGTAACTAAAATTATATATGCATACGAATAGTTTACATAAACATGAATGAAAAAAAATGCTAACACATTAAAATATATCATATAACAAGTAATCATGTGTAAACGGTAACATAGTAAAATAAATTACATGAAACATGACCAAAGTACAATATTGTAACATACTATACACATCACAATTTTAGCTGATACAAATTTTTTCTTTGGTTGTTTCAGTCCAACAAGCAAAAGTCGAATCCAAAGTAGGAAGGTGTGTAATATTATCTATGCGGTCCAGCAAACACTTAACTAAGAAAATATTAAATGTACACACTATACAACATAAAATTTGATATGAAACACTTAAAATAAAAAAATACATAAGTTGTTCGATATAAATTATAGTTATACTAACATTCGAGAGGTTAAACATAATATGGGAACATTAAAAAAATCATCCACACAAGCAATTCAAAATATATTTGTAAATACACAAAATATTGAAACAAAATACAAAAGCTAAAACTTTAAGTACGTTTGTGTAATATAAGGAAATGTATAAACTACACAAACCATAAATCATTGATGCATTGACATTAGTAAAAAATGTAAAATATTTGAAATGGCATATGAACTTCGGGATATTATTTGGAAAAGTTCAAAGCTAAAAATCTTACTTTTCTTTTTACCCATACTCCGTATGAGTGAGGGAAAGAGATCATGAGCAAACGGAAATTCATGTTGGACAAATCTCTTAACTCGAAAATACTGCATGGTCATATTTTGAAATTTTCCAAGTACCTTGGAAATTTTCATTATTCTATTTGCCTACGATCTGTACAAGGGTTCTAGTTCCCTGAGTATTTAACCCCAGAACTCCATGCCTCTGTATAAATATTGGGAATGAAAAGAATAATATATCTCAATTCATCCTTTATCATCAGAATTTTTTTCAAGCAATACTTTTTAAAGAAATTATTGTTGAACACATTATTATTTATGATGAACTTATACGTGTATAATAAACACATTAACTTAAGAGAGAAATACACATACATTTACAAGTTTAGATGAGATCTTATCGCGTTTTTATTATTGTATTAACAACGAAAATAACATATTACTAGTTATAGTCAAAGATTTGATATAGTATTATTTTTATGATAATTATAGCAAGACAGAATATCAATGAGATTTTCTTGTATAATATTCTCAAAAATAATTTATATTAATGATGAAGGTAATTAGCGGAAAACATTTGATTTTCTGTTATAAAGGTTTCTTAAAAACATTTTTTAAAAATATAGTAAATTTTGTTATATTGATTTTAAATTGAAGACATGTGGCTCTCTGAAATATAAATAAATGAAACAAAAAATAAGATTCTAAATTCTGGTCCAACTAGCTTTAGATATTCTGTTAGATACGAAAAAGCAATCCATTGAATTATCATTTTAAATTACGCAGAACCTTCAATCTTCTCTTTATCCCATCCTATTTCTCTATCTTCCAATTTCGTATTCACTACACTTCTAAACCTACACAACGCGACACTGAAAATGCAACACTAAAGAGGGGCTAGAAAATTATGCAGATTTCTGGGTAGATACACGTCACCGAGTTAATCGAATGATGTGAAGTGCGTAGCTCTTCAGCACCGTTGAAAGAGATATAAGGGAAAGAAACGGCAAAATGTTCAATCTTTGTGCCGTTATTTCGGTTAGGAAATCATCGTAGAAAATTTGCTCTTGTCTCCCAGAACGCGTGTAATAGCAAAGAATGCCAGGCCGTCATCAGCTGCGGCAGTTCCAGCAGACAAACGATTTTACGAGGGGCATGGTGATCGGACTGAGAAGGGCAGGTGTGTCCATATGGCAAATCTCAGCTGACACACATGTGGAAGCGTCTACAGTACGCCGACTGTGGCGAAGATGGTTGGGATAAGGAAATGTGACAAATATGACGTGTGTCGGTGCAGCCAGAGTGACGTCAGCAGTAGGGGGACAAAGCATCCGCCGACAAGTGATGGAGGACCCGGAAGCCTCTTCTACTTCGATTCTGCCGCTTGTTCAAAACACACTGGATATTCCCATGAAGACGAGAACCCTTTCCCGACGATTGGTTGCTAGTGGCCTGCACTCCTGGCCTCTTTTAAGAAGACTGTCTTTGACTGACCCCACAGCATAGTAGCTAACGTCCACAATTGAGTCGGAATGGAGTGATGTGGACGACGGAAGGACACAGGGTCTTGTTCTCAGATAAGTTACGCTTCTGTTTCTCCAATGGTAATCGCCGCGTACGAGTGTGGTGTCGACATGAAGACTGATCCAATCCGGCAGCAATTGTGGATCGCGCCAACGTGGTATCATGGTTAGGAGCGCAATTGCGTACGATTCTAGTTTAACTCCAGTGCATATTCAGGGCACTATGACGGCCCAAAGATACGTGAAGGGTTTGTTGTAGCCGGTGACACTCCTCTACCTTCAAGGGATACCCAATACCCTCTATCAGCAATATTACGCTCGATCGCACACTACTCACATCAGACAATGTGCTGTGCAAGATGAACAGATGCTTCCCTGGCTACCGTTCTCACCTAATCTTTCACCAATGAAACACATTTGGGATGTGATTGGACGCTGAACTGCAGCAAATAGTTGAGGAATGGAGAGCTATTACTCAGAACACCATCCGTACTTTCATTGACTTTACTTAGATGTGTTGCTTCGTGTATCGCTGTTCACTGTGGTCATACAACTTACTGAGCCGACGCTGTTCTCGCTGTGTATTATGCATATCATTTCGATATATAGATCTTTTATAGCTCGTTGCTGTCTCTCTCTGTTTGCAGAGTTTCATCACTTTCTACAGATTCCTTCTTGGTGATCATTTCATGTCCTTTTCAATGTCACTCAGTGTATACATAAGTGTTGATTTACGTAAGACACAGTTTACACACAAGGCGAGGTTCTCACAAATTTAATAACGTAACAAAATGGCTCAAAAGGATAATCGAAGGGGAAAAAAGGCTTGAGAATCTATTTCAGTATATATCAAAACAATCACAATTTTATTTTCTTTAACGGTTTTAGGACATATCATGAAATGTGAGGAACTCCTACTGTTGAAAACAATGTATCTTTGTTTTTTTTTCGAATTGAAGACATCACTTGCATACTTAGAAAATTAGTTTTAAATACCCCAAAGGAATCTAAACGTTTATTTTGTTTTCTAATTTAAATATAAAACAGAGCAAATTTACGTTTAGTTATAATAAGGGGGGAGGAAAAAAAATTTCTGATAAAAAAAATCACAGTATTCCAGCGATCTTACTATTTTATGTTTGAGTAGTATACTATTAAATTCAATTGCAATGGATATTCTTTGAATTAACTATCATTCTGAGTCAAGTTTGTGTAAAAGGTATTGCAGGCAAATTGCATTACTTCTTATGCTAATAACCTATCATAAGATTTGGTTAGAAATTTGAAAATGTCCGATTTTAATATTAATAAAAAAGTGAATGTAACTGTTCATAAATACCTCAGCATTAATTACTATTATGAAATAAAATGATACTTAACTATTAATTAGTGTAGGATTTTCCAGCTAATTCTCAATTTATTAATTGCATTTTCAATGATATTGTAATATTAGTTCCCCATAGCTCAATAGACGGCACCACAAATCCGCGTCATGTATTAGTTCCCTCTATTTTTAAACAAAACCCTGCAGCGCTCATCACAGTTTCTCACCGCTCTTTGGTCATCACCTTTCCTCCTTATACGTTCGAGCTCTTTCCCTCTGCAGCGCTGGATTGCAGTTTTCGCTTCTGATGTGATGAATTGTAAAGCCCCATTCCGAACGCCCGAGCACGTTCAATACTCATCGACATTGCGTTATTAATAGAGGTTGTCGTCAACAGTAATAGAAATCACCATGGACCACGACGAAAATACAACCTCTAGACTCCGAAGCACCCCTAGGTGTCTCCTCCAGATAGATACACATGCATTATATAATTCAAATTCTACGTGATTCTTTTCGTAAATTATTTACGTGAA
>BMAW01099179.1:0-13175 GCA_019974015.1 Nephila pilipes | reverse complement strand
ATCCAATATTTCTCTCTAAGGCATGCAATCAAAGTCTGAATCCCACAGTGCATGAGTTCCTTGTGTTTATATACAATAATACTCTGAACAACAAGGTGATCTGAAGGCAAAATAACTGGAAACTTGAAATCTTCAGTATCTTCTCTGAAAGTCAATCTGGTCTTCAATCTAAGCAACCCATTTTTATCTACCACATATGGTATATTTCTTAATTTTTCGTCATTACTTGAAGAAAATGAGGACTTTTGTACAATGAACAAGACTCTGATTTCTGCTTCCTTGAGTTCTTTAGCCCTAAGCATGTTTGTTGAAGGAGCAATGTTCTTATTCATACAGTTATTGCAAAATCTGATGATCCACGCAGTTACTCTTTATAATTTCTCATATGATGAAAATCTGCTTAAGAATTCTAGTATATTCTTGGACACCACTAAAGAGGTTCTAACATCCGGTCAACCCGGGTGTTATCTTGTGCCATCACTAATATCTAATATTAAACAATACGACACCAATAATTACAGAACCACCAAAACAGCTTTCAACATTTATTAATATATATTCACTAAGACATTACTAATAGGGCTCTCCAGGTTAAGTTTATTAACACTTTAATTCAACCCACCAATAATAATCTAACAGCTTCTTACAACTGCAAATCTGAATCTGGAACAACTGCTGAAAACACTAGAACAATTCTCAATCCGAGTGGTTTACACTCGGACTTCAACTCTAATCTATAAATCTGTCTTTCAATACTATAGCATTTAGATTCTACCTCCTCTCGCTACAACGCCTCTCTGATCCTCCTTCGGATCTCTACTCCTTCAGATGTAGTTTATATACTTCTTAATTTAACCGCTTCACTTCATTCCTAACTGCTTTGCATATTACATTGTTCATCACGTTTCATTTTTGGTTGGGCAAAGGTTGTTTAGCGAATGCAATCAATCTCAATTGAAAGTCCCCAAGGTTAGTGAAGAGAAACTGCGAATAGCCCAATGTCACAAGGTAACAACCGATTTTCTTTTTTCTGCATTTACAACACTCTTATCTGGTGATAAATCAGAGATAGGCCACAATTTCTTTTCGTCTTTTAACCAGGCAGGACCTTCCCACCATCTTCTAGCTAACAAAGTGTGTACCGAAAAACCCCTAGAAGGCAAATCAGCTGGGTTTAAATTTCCTGGCACATGATTCCACTGACCTGGTTCACTATTAGTCCTTATTTTACTTCACTCTGTTCATCACAAGTGTTGCACACTGTTCATCATATTTTATCCAATATAAACAATTCGTGGAATCTGACCAATAATACATAGGTAGATAACCAAATTCTTTTAAAGCTTCTTATATGGTCTTGGCTAGTCTCCCACCAATACAACAAACTAAGAGTTATAACCTTGAGATAGAAATATATTTTAGAGGAGCTACTCTAGATCTTGCTCCCATCAAGTTACAAGTAACTCTTTGATCATTTTGAAACCTTAAGAAAATGCAAGTAGCATATGCTTGTTGACTAGCATCACAAAATACATGTAATTAATTTTTGGCATTTTTATCCACTTGAAGCCATCTTGTCACTTCTAGTTCTTCTAACTTATGTAACTGTTCCAACATTTTATCAAATTTAAGAACATTTCCTTCAGGCAAAATGTCATCCCAATTGGCTTTTATTTTCCAAGTTTGTTGGAGCAATATCTTAGGAATTAATGTTATTGGGGCAGTAATGCCAATGGGATCAAATATTTTGTGACATTTAGACAGAATATATCTTTTTGTTACTTTTGTAGATTCATTTTTCATATCACAACTCATATCAATTTTTAAAGTGCCTCTTCTAATGTTCCACAAATGACCAAGAACTGGTATGTCTTGTAAAACAGGAAAAGCATTTTATGATTCATAATCTCCCTTTGATGCATCAAAAGAGTTGCGTTGCCAGCCACGCAAATCAAATTTCCCTAGAGCCATAATTTCTTTTGATTCTTCAATAAACTTTATCAGTTCAGACGTATTTGCAACACTGGCCACACAGTTATCAACATACATTGACTTCTTTAGTAGTTGCGCTGTTGACTTATAATCGTCAGAATCTCTGTCTAAATGATAATTTCAAGTGTCTCCCAAAAGAAATGGACTGGATTTAATGCCAAACACCACTCGACAATGTCTGTAAATTTTGACAATATTTGGGTCTCCATCTTACCACCAAAGAAATCGTAGATAATTCTTGTCATTGTCATTCAAACCAATTTGCAAAAAGGCCTTACGGATATCGGCTATTACACCATATTTCCCCATTCGAAATTTGTTTAAAATGGATGGTATAAGTTCTACAAGGTTTGGACCTTTCACTAGACAGGCATTTAATGATAGACTTCCTTTGATTTTTGCTGAACCATCAAATACTTGTCTGATCTTTGTCGTAGAGTTCTCTTTTAAGACAGGTCGATGAGGGAGATAGTGGTAGTTCAAATTATCTAGAGATTCAATATTAATTTCTTCAATTACACCTTCTTTCCTCCAGTAATCAAAAACATTTTCATAATCCTGAAGGATATTAAGTGATTTGATTCTGTCCACTGAATTTTTCAATCTTTTTCAGACAAACTTTTGTTGGAAGACAATGAAGGATGATCTTCCAACCAAGGTAGAGAAACAACATATCTACCATCTTTATCTTGCTTAATGGAATTCAAAAATAATTCTTTAGTTTCATTTTCCAGTTCCGTTTGACTCTGTTTATCAGCAGGATCTAATATTCCTATAGTGTCCAAGCTCCAAAGTTCACTTATACTTCTATTGTTTACATGTAAAGATAAAACCGTCATGTAACTGTCATTCTTTTCTTCGTTATTCTTTTTACCCATGAGAGTCCATCCAATCAGAGTTTCCATTGCAACTAATCCACAAGACAGATTCATAATTTTCCCAGTGAAAAATTTTCCAGCAATGTCAGCACCTATTAACAAACGTACTGCAGATGAAGAATTCAGGGAACAAGCTTCTTGGTCACTTAGGAATATCCCTATTTCTTTAATCTCTTTTGTCCAGAATCCAACACTCATTCTTGGGATATCAGCACATATTTTTTCTTGATCAAAGGCTTCAAAAGTACAATGATAATCTTTTTGGAAGCTACTCACATATACTGTGTACAGATGATGCTTCTGATGACTTTCAACACCACCAAATAGATTATGGGTCATTTCTTCAGTTCCAATTGGCTCCCATTTCATCTTTGTAACAGCTTCTTTACTTATATATGATTTCTGGCTACCTGTGTCGATTAAAGCTCTAACTGAAAATTCAGTATTCTTTCCATGGAGATATACCACCAAAGTTTGTAGAAGAACATTAGCCGAACATGTTGGATTTGTTAAAGAACTAAACTTTTCCATGGATGTTTCTGTTTGATCAGCCATTTTATTGGAACCTGGTAATTCCAAATCTTTTGTTCTAGGACACATGACACTATAATGTCTTCTTTGGCACTGAGAACAACTTATCTTGCTTCTGCACTGTTTCACTTGATGGCCTACCTTCAAACAACTGTAACATCTCTTTTTTGATAATATTACTGTTTCTTCTGACAAATCTAAATTTAAAGCAGATTTACAATTTTTACTTTCATGATTCTTTTCATTGCAAAAAACACATGTCGTTATAGCAAAAATTCTGGTTTCCTGCAAAAAGTCCAGCAGCAGTAGGTGTCTGTCTTTTCAATGGGTGAGTCTTGGCACTGCAATTTTGCTGAACAGAGAAACCTTTCGTTGCCAGATTAATTCGCTCTTCTGCTTCAACTTCATTTTTCAAAAACAGCATCAAATTTTCCGATCTTGATTGCCCTTTTTTATCATTTGCATTATTGTTTCTCTACCAAGCTCTGGGGATTTCTTCTGATAAACAGGATTCCACAAGAGGGAACAGCATTGCTGCATACTTTTCAGTCGTCATACCAAGACTTTCCAGAGCTCTTAATTGAGTTTCAATCCTATCATACAAGGTGGAAAGTTTCACTTTTTGATCTCTAGAATTCATTGATATTATTAATTTCAATAATTCTCGTACATAAAACTCTACAAGCAGTTCTTCCCTTCCAAAACGAGATTTTAAAGAATCCACTGCCTTGCAATAATTTTCCCTTGTTGATGGAAAACTCTCTACCAATTCTCTTGCTCTAGAGGAAGGTTTCATGCATTGTATTAGATATTGAAGTTTGTCAGCATCGTCAATATCTGGATCACTGTCAATTTTACTGAACTGACCCCAAAATGGCAGCCAGTCATTTATTTCTCCACCAAATTTCTTTAATTCTAATAAGGGCAACTTGAATTTTCTCTTAGATTCACTGTGGGTAGATTCACTTTCATCACTCTCATTAAAATTACACTTGGTTTTAAAAATCAAATTAATTCTTTTAAATTTTCTATTAATATCATCTGATTCATTAAATTCAACTTTCAATTGTGTTGAGTCTTCATCTGCTTCCAATAACATAGTATTTTGAATTTCTTCATTCAAGATGAAGAGTTCATTGAATTTCTCTCTCAACAGTTCAAAATCGGCCATTAAATCGAAACTATGAGCCAAATCATCGCCGGCCGTAGAAATGTCATCGTTAATGGAATCATACAAACGTAAAAATAGAGAGCGAGCTACTAATCTTTTTTTCTTAAGATGCTCCATTTTAATTAACTTAAAGTACTTTAAATATCAAAATAATAATCCAGTTCAAAATTCACTAGCCTCTCTTTAACTTATTGTCCACAAATCGAAATTATACAGGTCCTGTAGCGGAAGGCATGTTGCATTTGCATCGGAACTTAGTAGAACAATATTTAAATTTAAAACTTCCTTTAAATGCTTTAAATTTTTATTCTTTGACCCGTAAAATATGATCTATGGATTTTAGGCAAATAAAATGTCTCAAAAGAAGGATTATTCTCACTGAAATACAAATAACAATAAACTTTATTCGCTCATCTTCACAAATTCTAACTACAAATACAGCGCGCCGGCGAATCTCCTCTAAATTCTATTTTACAAGTTGAGTAGTTCGCAGCTTCTCGCAAACGCGACACATATTCATGATCCATTTTCATATTCTATTAAGTTGCTTTTCTTTTCTTATAATAATATTAATTCCTATAATTTGCATAATTCATGCCTGTTTGTCTTTATTAAATTTTCTTCCATCTTTTATAACTGCTTAGAAACTCTCTTCTCTTGAAGTGGTTTGTTTCTGTTTTAAAACTGTAATTGTTCGACTTCCCTTCAAAACGAAAATATACTCCAGATTATTAAATCAATGTAACCTTATCTTAAAATCAAAATGAAACATTTTCCTGTGTTCTCGTAATTTTCAAGGTCAGTCTGATCTTTCCTTATTCTCTTGTAGGTATCTGTTTAGGATAATTTATAATTAGTTTGTTTGCATTTAAATTTTTCCTAAACACGAAGGAATTTGTCTCAAAGACACTCAAATGAGAATGTGTTAAAAAGTGTTTGCTGTGCCAAGCAGAATAACTTTAACCCCAAGTTTACCGGTTGAAGGTAGTTCTCATTAAGATCCCACTCCATAAGGAGAAAAAAACAACCCAGCACAGCTGAGAAAAAGTTGCTGGCACATTTCGTTTTAATTATATTTGTTTGAAAAATATTACTAGCATTTAATACATACCTCAAAGTTTTTAAATATAATTTTGGATTTTAAGTTTGTTAACCATTTACACCCTTTGGGAACCTATGAATTAGACAGATTGTCACTGAAAAAGGTATCTTTACAGTTCAAAGAAAAAAGAAAAAGTAGGTACAACTAGAGACATGTAATCAAAAGTTAATTCCATATTATTCGAAATGACCTTTTAGTCTAGATAGCTGAATGAGTCATCTTTGTTTCTGACATAAGCTATTGGATGGGAAAAAAGAACTCCATTATAAAGATGGCCACTGACTAGAGAAAATGTGCCAGAATTTTTCATAGCTTGTCCCCTAAATCTTGCGAAACCGAAAAATCAATTCTAAGGCCTTTATATTTAAAGATGAAAAGTTGCCTGCATGTTAACCAAATCGTTGTATTTAATTTGACTGCTCTGCATTTATTCACGCTGTAGATATTCTATTTGTACTCTTTAGGTAATTTCATAAAATTACTGGATTGAAGATAAATATTTCTTCTCTGATATCTTCAATTTTACATCTTTTAGTTTATACTTTTACAATAGGGTTGTGCTTTTCCTTGATCATTTTAAAAGTTTAATTTCCAAAACTCATCAGTTTGGATTTATTTCCAGGTATAGTGAAGCAAAAAAAAAAAAAAAAATTGGAATGTGCTACGTTAGCAGTACAACTGGTCTAATAATATTGTAATTGAAATTATCTAATATTTTAAAATGATGTATTTTAAAAATAGAAAAAAAACTCAAAATTCTCATGATTCATACAATTTTGAAGAATATTGAGATATTACTTTCAGTTCTAAAAACAAAGATTTGGACACTTGTAAAGTATACGAAAGTAGCATGCAAATTTTAAAAACATGTCTAATAGTTTCTATCATTTCTGCTGCTACTTATTCATTGAAATGACTAGTTTTTCAATGAAATCTATAGTTACACTGTCCAATATATTCTAAAGGCTACTTTTAAATTAAATTATATTCTTAATTTCGTCTTTTGTTTTTCATTGTGTGCTTACAATTGTAGTATGTATTCAGTATGTGCTCAAAATTGTAAATCTGTTCTTTGGTGAGAGCAGTACTTTTTGCACTTTATGGAGTTTTCAATCTGTTTCTTTGAGTATTGCGCAGATTGTGTAAAATTATTTTGATCAATACCATTTCTGTTGGAATGTTGTAACTGTCTACTCAATTTTCTTTTAGAATGTCAAAGTACTCTTATTTTGTTTATTGTACCTTCACTGTATCATACATTTCTACACCATTAACCTCTATATCACCCAATACCATAGCACATCTTCCATGTTTTACAGTTATTTTTGTATTTACAAATTTCACTGCTGTACCTTCCCTCTGGTCGTATAAGGTGCTGACTATCTTATCCAAACTAAATTTTGATTTATCAGTAAAAATAACATTTCTAAAAACCTTATGGCTTTCCAGTATAGTGTTTACATTCCTGGTATGTATGCTCTGTAATATTGTATATGTAAATAAAAATACCTTTAGTTTGTCAATACATACATAACTATAAGATTCCTCCATCATTCCCTTGATATCTTCATTGTAGAAATTTTGGGATTTTCTTTCTCAAATCTTACAATCGGTCTTTCTGCAAGGAACATGGAAATCTTTTTGAACCTGCAATTTTTACTGAACTTTTCAAAATAGGAACTCTTAGTGCATATTTGTTATGTAATGCATTGTTGAACAAAGCCCATTCAAAGTATGTAATATCTCTTCTGCTTTGCTTCTTTTTCCTTTTATTACTAAATTTTTTTATAATTGCAAAAATGCATTTCATCTTCATTTTAAGAAAACTTTAATAAAGCAATAGTAAATTTAAATGTGTTTCAGTCTTGTAGCTTAAACTTGAATTTATGTCAAAAATCAACAATTTCTTCAAAATTAACATAACAGTAGTGCAGGTGAAAAAGGCCTCCATGTTTTATTTTGGTAGTGCAAAATACATAATTTAATTTTCATATGATTTTGGACTTTAATGTAATATTTTATTGAAGTTGATTGAGTTCTTTTCGTATTGTGTGACTTCAATAAGACAAATAGTTTACAAGTTACTGTGCGAGGAAATTATTGTTGCTCTCGAGCTTTTTTCTTGCTTTCTATCTTCTTTTCTTTCAACTTGCTTTACTATCTACGTAACAATATCCTCTTCATAATTTTATACATTTTAATCTACTTTATGTGAAGGTTGATCTAATTATAATTACCTCAAAGCATAGAAGCGGCTGTGGCGCAGAGGTAAGCGTTTGTATACAGTGGGAACGTTTCCGGGTTCAAAACCCAGTTAAATATTCTTGCTAATGTTTTGTTTAATTGTTCTCTGTTATCATGTATAATTTCCAAAACTTTCTGGGATATTTTCATGTGATATATAAATTTGTATGTTCTCAGTTTGAAGAAATTCTCTGCCAAGTGTTAGCTGTTCTTGATCGACTAATAAATATCTTTATTCTCTTATCTATTGTGCGTTCAGTTCAACTTGCTTTACTATCTACGTAACAATATCCTCTTCATAATTTTATACATTTAATCTACTTTATGTGAAGGTTAATCTAATTATAATATTTAATATTGTGTAAAAATTAATTATATAAAAATAGCTAAAAAAAGTACCAATTCCTGTTAGAAACCTCTTTGGAAGGAAAAACACCAAATATTATGAAAGCAAAATCTACAGTGGACAGCTTTCTAGTGGATTATTTCTGTTTCTCCATCTTATGAAATGAACTTGTTTGTAAAAGAGTATCATGTCCTTTCATTGTGACATTCACTTTATATTTCAGATTGGAAGGTTTCATTGGATCATTTAACATAGCTTTATTACTAATAAGACACATTGGTAAACTACTATTTCCTGTTGATCAAATAAAGCCATACTTCAAATATTCAACACTGTATTATCAACACTGTGTATGAGATTGGAAGGTTTCATTGGATCATTTAACATAGCTTTATTACTAATAAGACACATTGGTAAACTACTATTTCCTGGTGATGAAATAAAGCCATACTTCAAATATTCAACTCTGTATTATCAGCATTTTTTCTTCGGCTCACTCATTCTATTAATTATTAAAAAGGGTGGAAGAAAATTTGTGTTTCAAATGTTTTATTTGCATCAAACCACTGTTAATTAATATCAATTTTGCAATGGAATGCTGCACTAAAGCCCCTTTGAATTAATTATTTGATGTAAAAATAAAATTTCATGCATTTATTGAATAAAATATAATTCTCAATAATTAACTTATTTGAAAAAACATTTGTATCAAAAAAAATTACGATCTCTTCCTAAGTTTTTAATTAAAAAAAAAAGTTAACCTTTAACTAATGTTAGGGAATTACTTTTTTTAAAAAAACTTTTTAATTTTTCAATATTCATAGAAATTACTTTTTGCTTTTTCAATATATTAATCCCTTAACTAAAGCTAGGGGATTACTATATTGAAAAATGAAGTATATAATTTTTTCATAAGTGATTAATTTTATTCAAAAATACTTCCGTAACAACAGTACACTATCTGCGTTACAATGCAAAAAATGCAACTATACCAAAACTTTCAACTAACAATACAAAACTTCTTTTTGTCTAAGACTGGGAAAATTTGTTTATAATTTCGTAACAGCATAGCATAGAACTAAATTGCTGATTAGATATACGATTCTTTTATAGTTTACGTTTATATTGCAGACAAATTACATACATAGTGCATGTGGCGGCGTTATTTCGTTACTGTATAAACCTGTTTTTGGTTGGCTGTCTTGCACCGTGCCATGCTTGTTATTAACTTAAGAAGCTAGAGCTATCTGGAACTATTAAATTATAGACATGTGTCAGAGGATATTTTTTATTTCCGTTTTTAAGAGATTATCTCAGTTTCTTAATGTTATTTCATTATTATATTGTTAGTGTGTTGATTAAAATTGAAAACTAAAATTTTTTGAAGTAAATTGAAAAATAACTAAGTTTTAGTAATAACAAAACAAGTTATACACACCATTGTTACTACAAGTGACAAATCAGTGGAAATAAGTTTTGTCAATGTTCATTCACAAAAGGTATTACGTAACGCTCAGTACTTAAGTAACATGCTGTATTTTAAGCACCAATCTATATTTTACTCAGGACATAAAAATTGTTACTATTTTATTTATTGTTATTCATTTAAATTTCCATAATAAAAATGGATCACAATTTTATTATTTTATATTAAATCTTGCATGGACCACCTGATGTTCAGGGACCCCCAAATTAATTTTAGTTTCCACAGACCTCCTGAATGATATCCGGGACACCTGGGGTTCCGTAGGGACCACTGCTCTTGAGCACGCTTGTCTAAAGTGCGGCCCAAACCCAAAATATGAAAATATTTAAATTTACACATTTTTATTAAAGAAAAACAAATGTTTGCAATATTTTTCATATATAATCGATTCATCGTTTCGAATTATGGGTTTATTCACTCGATGGCGAATGTTTTGAAGATTTACTATATTTTTATGCAGTATATTTCATTCTATTTTGATTTCCTAGTCCTCTTGACTTAAAAAAGTGTCCGCGGTTGCCTAGTGGTCATGGTTTCGGTGGCCGGCGGTTTTCGTTCAGTCACGGGTTCGATCCTTGGCCGCCAAAGACCCGCCTTGTAGCCGGGGGCTGATCCACGTTAAATCTGTTCGGGGCCCAAAGTCCTTCCGTTGGCGTGGTATGCATGTTAGGAGAGGGGGGTGCCAGCTCAGGTATCCTCGTCACTTGACCGTGGTTCAAAATTACGAGGTCGGTGGCCAATAGCCTTCGTGTTGCTTCTATTGCGACGTTAATATAAACTAAACTTTGGCTCAAAAAAGAAAAATGGAGGATGAAAAAATAGTGTTTCATGAAAACTGGACGGAGAAATACTTTTCTTTATTTAGGAGAATTATAAAGCACTTTGCTTAGTTTTTAGGGACCTTGTGCGAGTTTTTAAACACTACAATTTGAAACGACATTATAGACAAAAACATGCCTCAAAATAGGATATATATCTCGGCATTTGCCGTAAAGATAAAATCACAGAACTAAAAAAGAAAGGCTATCGTCTGAATTTTTTTATTTCAAAAGGACAGCTACTCAAAATAATAACATTGTAAAAGCAAGTTATGTCGTAGCAAATTTAATAACGAAAGTATCAAAACCTTTTATTTTTGGCGAATTTATAAAAGAATGTATGGAAAGCATAGCTAAAATAATTTATCCTGAAAAAAAAGTTGGATTTTTCTAAAATCAGTTTACTCACAAAACTATAGCCACAAGAATTGAGGAGTTGGGGAATTCAGTTGAAAAGTCTTTAAAAAGCAATTGTACTAATTTTAAATTTAATTTATTAACCATGGACGAAAGCACTGACGCTTCTGATAAGGCACAGCTGGCAATTTTTATGAGAGGAATCGATGAGAATATTATGATATCAGAGAAGAAATGGTTGCTTTAGTATCTTTAAAAGACAAAACCAAGTCTAGATTTATTCGATGCACTAAATCTATGAAAAATTTCATTGTTTTTGGTCATTTATATAGTTTTCTTCAGCCACCTAAGGATGCTCTGTTTTAGGTATGGCATTTTGGCGTATGTGATCACTTTTCAATTTCTTATCTTTTGCTTCAATTAATTATAATTACATTTAGCTTAAATGTATTCAATTTAATATTTTATTTTAATATCGGAAAGGTTTACTATTGCCCATTTCTCGATATTTCAACGTTTACTTTAATTCTTATATTTAATTGAATAATAATTATTAAAAAAAACAGCACATCTTGGGTGGTCTAAATCTGATCTTTGCAAAACTTTACATAGAACATTTTTTACATTATACCTATATTTGCATTTTGTCTAATATAACAGACTGGTGATGTATCGATTCTAATTTCAGCATGCCTAGCAATAGCTTTCAGGGGTCTGTGGCACCTACTATAGCCACATCAGTAAGGTTACCATAGCTCTGGCATTTTTAAATAATTTTTTTAAAACTAGTCTGATATGGTGGATGTGGCCACGGTAACTTGGTGGTCATGGCTTCGGATTCGTAGCTGGCGGTAACAAATAACCATTTTGTAAAGCAAAAAAAATATGAAATTTTATTTTAGTCACTATAATGCGCTAAATTAATTTGTTTTTTCCAACAAAAGATTTTTTAAAATTCAAATTATTATTGTTATTTATTATTTTTCAAAGTGAATTACGTATCTTATAAAAATTTAAGTATTTAAACCACTGAAATAATTATCAATAAAATATTGTAACATAAGTTCAATTAAAATGATTGGCTGGAATTTATTTTTTTTCAATACATTATGTTTATATTTCAATTTATTTTGTAGCGTGTTGTGGAAATCACGAGACGAAATTTTTAACTGCTCAATGATTGTTTCTTGGCGCCGGTAGCCTAGTGGTCATGGTTTCGCATTCGCGGCCGAATGTCTTCGTTCAGTCCGGGTTCGTGGCTTGGCCGCTAAAGTCCCGCCGAGGGTGATGCACGTCCTCCCTTTGGTTTGGTGTTGAAGTTAGGAGAAGGGGTTGCCAGTTCAAGTGTCGTCCTCGTCACTTGACCGAGCATCAAAATTACGAGGTCCGACGCCGGTAGCCCTCGTGTTGCTTCTAGTGCGACGTAAATAAATTCAAACCTAGCTGTGAAGAATTTTCGGTAGTTTATGCTTTTCATGTTGTTTTGGAATTATTTCTATGCGGCAGAAATGTATTTGCTTCACGGGTTGTCTGTTCAAACAACAAATACAAACTATTGTGGAACCATCTTTGGGCCATTATTCATTATAAATGTTAAGAATTCTCAGTTAATAATCAATTGGATAAACTTTAAATCTTAATTGTAAAAAAATAATAATAATAAGTTTTCACTTTCAATATTTCTAAGAATGGTGACACATGAAAAACTGAGTAAAAATTTTTAAGTTTCTAGCGGAATACATTGTTAGAATAAAAATAATATGCAACTAAGAAATTTTGTTAACCCCCTGCTCCCCGATTCGTTAATTTTCTTGCACGATGTAACATCTGAAACAGATGAATTTTGAAACCAATGTGGACCAAAACGTTTGTTGCATCCGTCGTACAAGAATCCGACGGGGCCGTTATAACTTAATGGTCATGGTTGATTCCCGCGTAGTTTTCGTCGAGTCGTGGGTTCGAACCTTGATGCCAGAAAGACCCGGCGTGTGTAGCGGGTCTGATTCCCGTTGAATCTCATCGAGTTTCCAAGTCACCTTGACGGTGTGTGGATGTTTGGAGAGGTAGGAGCGAGCTGACAGATATCATGTTTTCTTCAGTTTTTATCCTCCAATGATCATATATGACTTAAAATCTTGACATCCTAAGTTCAGTTCCTCCCCATTAATGCCTTTATCGTAAAAATTTAATATTTTCTCACATTCTATTTTAATTTTTGTCTCATCCAAATCAGAAATATTTTTAAAAAAT
>BMAW01099169.1:17957-39584 GCA_019974015.1 Nephila pilipes | reverse complement strand
GACAGTTTGGATACGATGGAGGTGAGCCCGATTCAGTGGCTCCTCCATATCACAAAGAGGACAGTTTGGATACGATGGAGGTGTTCTCCTAGACAGTCATGGTCCTTCAAAAGACGAAATTTTGCAACAGCCTCATGACGTGGGATGTTGGGTTGTAAGAACATTTTTTCTTATAATTTTGGTCTTATAGCTCGAATCCTGATTATCATTTATGAGGAATAATGAAGGCTTTCATGAGTTATGAGAGTGAGATGAGCGACAGTTAAGGTTTATAGCGCAGGATCCAAATATGGCTAAGATGAATAAAACATTTGTTCAAACTGTAATCCAAACAAAATAAAATATTCTTAAGACCTACCGTGTAATAGAGCTAATACACATTAAGCATGTGGAGGCTTCAAATCCTCTCATCGGTGAGGTTGTTTGGAGAGTAAATTGCCAGCTCATGTGTCGTCACTTGATCAAAGTTCAAAATGACTTGATTCATAGCCATAATCCATTATAATCCATTGCTGTCATATTGGAGCGGCTGCGGTAATTGAGTGGTCATTGACGCGAGCTTGATTCCGGCGTTCTTTCCTCGGAGCGTTAGTTTGAGTCCTGAATTCATAGAAAACCCATCGATTAGCGACTTCGATACACGCTAAAACTACCGAGGCTTCCAGTCGTGGCTTAGGTGTGGTGTGGAAGCTTAGGGTGCCTACTCGTATGTCGCCCTTGTCACTTGACCGAGGTTCAAAATGGCGAAGTTCGCCACCAATGTAAACATTCGTTATCGGAGATTTATATTAAAGATACATTTCGTGTTGCTTCAAAGTGTGACGTTAACAATTAATCCATGCTTTCTTTTTTGGATTACGATTAGTTGTGGTCTATATTAGATTCTGATTGATTTGGAAATATTGAATTACTATTTGTCGTGGCTTTATTGGAATACAATTGGCTTTGAGCCCATTTCAGTCTTAAAAAATTCTCACCTCCTGTTATTAAATAATAAGAAGATATAAAAATGGTTTTTCGTTATGATCAAATGAATATCTTTTCTTTTCTTTGATTTTCCCTCGCTTTTAATTTGTTGATTAAAATCAATCATTCGTGAAACTTTTAATGGTATGTTGGAAAATGGTAACTTTTATACGCACTTTCACATTCTGTTTCTGATAAGAAGATATCTTCCATTTTTCTTTGCCGATAGTTATTAACTTACTCTCATTTAAAGAAATTTGTGCAATTATTCCGCTGAGAACAATCTGAAAGAGTTAGCAATTATTCCAAAGATTTGAATCAAAGCATTCCCCTCCTCCCCTTTTTTTTTCTTTTGCTTTTATTTCCAGCATTTTCCAAAAATCAAGTTCCAAAAACACAACTTTTTTCCTTCCTTTTTTTTGGCATTCGTAAAATACTTTCAAAAGTTTATTTTTTTTATAAGTATTTTCTCACGCTTATCTGTAAATCATCGGGGGCACGCTTCTTTTTTCATTTGAATCCAACATTTATCATAAGTAAGTTCCGATATTTTTAATTTTACCCTTGAGAAATCAGCATTGTTTCCCTCGTACAGTTCGTGTGTTCACAGCGGAAAACTAGAAATCCCAAAGCGACAAAAAAGTATTTACATTTTTTTTTTTTCTTTTTCTCCTTTACAAACATAGTTTGGGTTGAAAGAAAAAAGAAGAAAACTACTTAACCAAGTTCTTACGCTCGGGAGAGTGTGAATTAAATACGTCTTTAATTAAATCAAACAGTGTTCACAAAGCTGGAATTACTAGGCAATTAAGATAATTGCAATCAAAGAAACATTAAAACATCATCAATAGGAAATGAGATGAATATTTATAAGTACATAAAAAAGATATGAAAAAGAAGGGGGAGGTGTAAATATACTTAATGGAAATAATAAGCATTTTTAAGATGTGAGATTGCTTAAACAAAGAAATAGGGAGGAGGAATCCAGTTTGAATTTCTCCAAAATATATTATTTATGTAACGTTTTTCTCGATTTATTTAAACATTAAATATTTCGACTAAGAAAATTTTCAGAATTTGTTATTGCTAATGTACTTCATCAGTAAATTTTTTGACAACGTCCTGAACTCTAAAAAATTGTTTTTAAAATACAATTATTTCTTTTCGAGTTATTTTAAGAGTACCTTATTCTTTTAGTTTGTATTTGGTTCGAGATTATTTAATTAAAAAAAAGAACTGAAAAATGCTAACAAATGGGTAATTCATTTTTTGCAGTATTTGCTTAGAATATTAAATGGAAAATGGGGAGAAACGAATTGGGTCATTTTTAATTAATTGGAATCGGTTCCACAAGCCAAACTGAAAAACTTCTTTGACGTATTTGAAAAGAAATTTTATGTTTAATCTAATTTCTAGGAAATCAAGGTTCCTCTGGTTATGTTTCTAGAGCATATCTAATTATGAAGCGTATTATTATCACAGCAATTATATATTAACTATCGCATACTTCTTTCAACTTGAGTGGCAGCATTGTTAGAGTTACTACATACAATTAAAAATTATTTTTATCAATACATCATGAAAAACACGTCTTTAGAAATGATACATGTTCATTGATTGATTATTAATCAACGTTGCATTTAGAGACAATGATACTAACCGTTACGACCAGCCTCCAAGATGAAGAGAGAATTATTGGCAGAATACTCAAGGGACTGAGCTCACCCAAAGGGCTTAGAATTTCAAACCGACCCCCAGAGAGACAATCACCCCCGCACTGAGCATTTATTGACAAAATAACATAAGATTTACATAATTTTGAATTAAAGATTAAATAAAGTGTACAATGTATTTACACAGCAGAAAATGTACATGCTAGAAACTTAAGAAGAAAAAAAAAACTAACTGTTGGAATTTTCTTGCGGAAATAAGATGCATAACAGGTTAAATGGCACAATACAAAATCGTCCACAACCTCGTAAACAAAAATGAAGTGTTTGACAAAGGTCCTTGATAACATTTTACTTTTCAGTCTAATTTAGAATTTTAAAAAAGATAAAAATAGTTGAAACAAATGCAGCCCAGCCTTGGCTCTTGCGCGTGCACTGGAAATCTTATTAATCACTTATTTACATAATTGGTCTGGAACAGAATAGAGAATTGAAAGAGAATAAAAAGCATCGGAAACATCAAATATTATTCATTAATTGATTTTCATGTGAGTAAGCATAAAAATTAAACAAGAGATTTGAAATTGGTTTTCCTATATACTATTTTTTCCTTATAAAAATTTAGTTAATAATTTTGTGAAGGTCTTCATATGAGTGTGAACATATTTTGAAATGTAATCACTGTATATAAAATCAATTATGATCAGTCAACGTTTTCTGTTTAAATTTAGAAAGATAAGACATTGAGTTTGCTGTTCAAGATTTTATAAACACGTTAATGATAGTAGCTTAATCATTATAGTTGATTGAGAAACAGTTATTGTTATTGAAAGGATTTATTTTTGTTCTTTTAAGGATAAAAAATGTTATTTAACCATGTTATTAACTTAGTATAAGCGATAATATGTATTCTTTTATGTTCTTTTAGAAACACACACACATATTGAGGTTTCAATACATGTTTTTTTTCACGTTGGTGTCCAGAGAACATTTCGGTAATTAGTAAGAAATGAAAAAAGTAAGTGAGTGACAGGGGTTTATGACGCAAGAGCCAAATCTGGCTATCTGCGACAAACATTTTTTTAAAAAAAAATTGTGAAAAAAGATTTTAAAAAGACTGGAAAAGTTTTAAACTTGTTAACAATGAGGAGGATCGGAAAAAGAGAAGAATCTGTAGGATATCCCGGGGAAACATCACCCATATTTACCAAAGACAGTAAGCTTTATTGGAATAGAAATACAACACACACACTTCCCTAAAGAAGAAAAGCTCCTGAGAGGTAAAATAAATCGAAAGTCTACTGAAAAAAGCATAAACAATACAAAAAACGCAATATGTTCGTAAAAGAACATACTTGTAATAATTTTGCAGTTCTGATCCTTACTGAATAAATTTGATTTTTTCGTTAATGTCTTAAAAATTAATTAAATAATGCCATTAAAGGATTAATTAACTTAACATTAACGTAATGAATTAACTTCTGAAAAGAAAATTTTCATTATAGGAAACAATATATTGCAGAATTAGGTAGAAAATAATTTAAATAGCTTTTGTTCCGAATTTCATTCAAAAATTTGGTAAATTTCAGATATTCGTAAAAAACGTTCAAAGGACCATGCGCTAGAATATTTTGCTCAAGCGATTTATAATTCCTCCACCCCCTTTTTTTAACTACACGTTATAAATGAACGATAATTAATATTTATACAATAGCGAACGGCCCCTTGAGATTTCGAGATGAAGGAGCATAAACTTTGGCCAACAATACTTCCCGGAAAAGTGAAGAAAACTGCTTGGAATTTTGAATTTAGAGGATCTAGAGGACAAAAAAGAGATCAAAGCAGTAAAAAAATTGACATGTTACAATACTTGGTTTTTTTTCGCAACTGTTTGCTCAATAATTCAAGTTTTTCAAAATAATATACCTTTTTTCAACATTCTTCTTGTCTTTTAGAGTTGAAAAAATAGTATAAATCACTTTGACGCCAAATTGACCGTAAAAGCGAGACTTTACGAGAATTAAATATTTTTATTGCCGCATATATCAATATAGAGATTGCATTTGATTTACTTTATTTAGTATTTTCATTGTATATATATATATATATATATTTCTCTTTATTTGATTGTGTATTCTCGAAAGTGTTTGTTTTATTTTGCAAACACGATTAAAAGAAACATCTAATAGCTCTCTTTCTTCTTTTGGGCTTCTCCTTAGCTGACAGTTCGGCGTACCAGGAGCCAACCTACGACTTCCTCGCCAAGTATCTTATGTCCACCAAAAAGTAAGTACAACTCTCTGCCAAATGACAATCATGAAATCTCTGTATTTTAGAAATTTAAAGTACGTTAATATTTTTCTTCTTTTAAATAGTTTTTCGAAAAAACATGATTTATTTATTGCAAGAAATTGTCTTGAGACTTTTTTAATCTTTATTTTAATTTAATTTTTTCTTTATTGTTTTATATAACATGCAAGATTGAAATGTTTAAATGAGTTGGGATTGCTTATATCATATCAATAAAGCAAAATGACAAAAAATAATTTGTTCTTGAATATTTTTGAATAAATTATTATACAAATATTATACTAACGTTTCGCAGATTTAGAGCAAATTATTCTGCGATTTTAAACTAACAGAAATAAATTATTATAACGGATAGAAATTTAATTGAATTTTCTTTTTAATCTTGGAAGAAATTGGATTCTGAAGAATTATTCGTGACCTGAATTTCGTAGATTTATGCTAATTTAATTATAATTTTATAAAAATAACCTTATTCAATTAAATGTATTTTTTCTGGTGTTGCAAGTTTTAGCAGAATGTAATCTATTTAAAATTGATTTGTTTTAGATTTACTCTTGTATTTTTATTAAATGCCTCATCTAGCTCTCTGAATTTTCATCGCTAAATAATTCAGTTGTATTGCTATGAATGTCATTTTCTGGAGATAAAAGTTTGCTTCTTTAATACAGGGTTATTCAAGTCAATTCTTTCGATTTCAAAATTCCATATTTTCATAAATAAAGAAATCGAATGATATGTAATACATGAATGCAATGGGAAAATATGGAAGTTTTTTGTTAAATATGGTTGATACAACTTTCCTTAGATACGCGTATGATGTGAATTCATTATGTAAATTCCTGCCAAACACGTTAAAAAGTGTCAGTGGGAATTGATTGCACAGAAACACGTTTTTTAAGATCACATAAATTTGTGGGTAACGGTGGTACATATACTTAATCTTTTACAAACCCCGAAGAATAAAATCGCATGAGCCCATATCAAATGACTTACGTGTAGCTATCTGGTCCACTGCGACCGATTGAACTGCGAAGAAGCTCCAAAAAAGCTTCTAAAACTACTTTAGTGAAATAGCTTCATGGAGAACACACGAAATCCATCTTTTTTTCACGATATAAAATTTCTGCAGTTTTTCTTTTTATTTATGTATTATTTATCATAATTCATCGTCTATCTTTGAAAATATGGAACTTTGAAATTGGATGATTCGGTTAAAATAATCCTCTGTCGTTTTTCAATTTTTCTCATATTTTAGACATTTAGAATATATGATCTTTGTAAAAATTTAAGAAAATTTATGTTCAAATGCATGTATTCTTTTTTTTCTTAAAAAATACTGAAATTTTACTGGTTAATTACCATACATACCTGTAAAAACATAAATAATGAAAAAAATTGTTTAAAATCCCGAATTGAATGAAAAAGATGAGAATTCAAACATTTTTCTATTTTTTTTTTTGTAAGCTCAATCCTATTTCTATTGTTTAAATCTTATCTCACTTTTGTTAGTTCCATTGTTTAATAAATAGACACGAATTAACAAAACTAAATTTAAATGCAATTTTTTTTAAAAAAAAATTTAACAGGCGAACCCCATTAAAAATAAAAATATAAAAAAATCTCAATTCAAATGAACGGTACAACAATGTTACTGAGATATTGCTCCTTTTGTTTGTATGTGAAAGGTCTTTTGTGAAAGATAGTTCCCATTTTCCTTAAAATTACACTACACCCATTTAGATAAAACAAAAACGTAGCTGCTTTCCAGCTAAAAAAATTAGATTAGTATCACATATATTTTATTTCAATCCAATAAAAAAGTTCAGGAAAAGTTTATTATGACGCACATTTGAAAATTAAGTTTATTACTGGTGAAGTCAGACATAAAAAATATACGCAAAAACAAGATAAATTTTTGAAAAGTTGTCAGGTACAACATTTTTCGGTTTACTAGCACGATGACCCCTTGGGTGGCTAATATTTGTAATTAAATTTACTGAGGAAAGATTTTTCAGTGAGATAATAGCGTTCTGTTAAGTAGCCTGAAAATGTTATTGTTTCGAGAAACAATGTATGATTCCATTGCGAAACAATATTTTTCTGCGCATCATTTAAAGGTTTTTTATGAGTAACATTTTTCTTGTATATCTTACTTAATTACTCGTTCAACTGTTTTAATAATGCTTGTTTGCCAGAAAAACAAGAGTAAAATTGTATGTCATTATAACCATTGTTAGTTAGATAATTTTTATCAAGGTAGGAATTATAATCGTGATATTTCTTACGGTTGAAGAACAATCATTGGCCAGAATAAGTTATTTGAATCTTAATTTCGATAAGAATGATTTGCTTTTTAAATATTTCATGCTCTCTAAATTAATACGTAGTTACAAATTATTATTTTTATTTTTAGTTAAATTATGTGTTGTTATAAATTGTTTCAAGTTGCTAATTATGTATTATTACAATTAAACGCATGACATATGCATTCTGCATTTTATTTGTATGACTTAGATTCAAGAATAAACCAATACAATATTAATTAAACCAACAAGGAAGCAAATCAAGTATAAATTATTCCGCTGCTTTGGTTTAGAAACCCATTTTTATTCCAAAACTTATGTTTTGTTTAAAATAATTTTGTTTTCTTTAAAGTTGTTCGGTTGCAGATTTTGATAACAGTAATAATTATTTTCAAGTACAAATATTATGAACAAAAGATGAATAAAATCTTCTTAGAAAGATTTCGGGAAAATAAATCCATAGTAGAAAGTAACAACATAAAAACTTACAAAATACACTAAATACACTAAATAATAAGATATAATTTAGTGATAATACACTAAATTATATCTTATTCTCTCCGTCTCTTTCTCGTATTTATGAAAATTATTAATAATCTAAGCATATATAAGCGAAAATCATTGTAAGAGATTGCATATAATTTGTTACTCTCTTTTTAATTGTTTTATGCAATTTTTATTGTAATTAATACGATTCCGTAACAGACTTCATTAATTTTTTAATCTGATGCGTATATGGCAGGAAAATTATTTCATAAATCATCCTTATTTACACTGATCTCTTGAAAATAGTGTTCCTAATACTGTAAATCAAGTAAACTGTTGTTATTGGAAATGAATAATTTAATTTTGTTACAATTCCATGTTTTGTGGATCTATTTTAAGTATGCATATTGCGGTAAAAGAGAAAAATGTACCGATGCAGTTTTTGAAAGCGAAATCAAAATTGATAGTTTTCATAAAAATATATTACAAAAATAAATTAATTATTTATACTGATTTCATAAAATAATTGCCGATACACATTTTACTTGTGTCAAATTGCCTTTCCTACCCCTGTTCATTCACTAAAATAAAATATTCGAAATGAATGACTATAATGCGTTTGTGGCGCCATCTACCAATTGAAAGAGTATTCAAAACTGTTTTTCGTATGGATTTTTTTTTTTTTTTTCGATATTAGATTTATCATAATATGAAAGTAGAAATAAGAGTTAATTTGTCGAACTTTGCTGCATTTTTTTATTTAATAATTATAGTTACATAAAAGTTTCTTTTTTTCTTTCTGTGTCTTCTGTTTTGTTTTTAGGAAGCATTCAATTTTTATTACTATAATAATGGATCATTTATTCTTCATTTCTTCATAATAATGTTAGAAGACAGAGGTGCAAGCTCATGTATCGTCTTTGTCACTTGACCGAGTTTCAAAATTTCGAGGTCATCGCCAGTAGCCCTCACGTTACTTCTCAGTGCGATGTTGATAAAAGAATCGATCAATCATCATCATCACGATAAAGATATCTAAATATACTTTTCATTCCAATATGTGCAGATATTCATAAGCAGTAGAGGCAACTGGAGGGAACAAGGGGTGGTCTCGATTTCTCTTCTTACTTATTTGGGATTTTTTTTTTTTTTTTTTTTCATTTTAGCTGCCTGGAATTAATAATTATAAACAAAATACATGTATACCTGTAAGCCCTGTCATCTTATGAGAGATATAATTATCTTTCATTCATTTCTTCACAATCATTAAAAAATTACTTAGAAGCAATATGTACAAAATAAATATCTTGCATTGCCAGTACAGTGATGAAGCATGTGTTATGAGGAAGTGTAGCCAAGATACTGTAATGTGCGGAAGTTCACTCCAGGCGAAAACAAAGACACTCAAATGAAGTTTTGAAACAGAAAGACTAACTTCTGACTTTGTAAAACATATTTTTCATCGTAAGTTTTCTTCCAATAATATAATTAATCGTTTTGCTTTTAGCATCTAATAAAAGGTTATTTAGCAAAATCTAAAACGGTACTTTATTATTTATTATTTCTTGCACATTTTGTAATGAAATGATACATAAAGTAATGTCCTAAACAAACACACTGGAGGAATTTAGACAAATTATCCTTTTTTGGAGTATATTTTAAACATCACACTTTTTTTTCATGAAATCATTGCTGATTGTTATGGGTTTTTCAAAATACACTTCTATTTCATTGTAATACATGTGAAACATTATTCCTTCGTTAAGAGCTGTACTGTATAGTATTAATCAAAATTTCGAAAAAAGAATACGGATTAATAGTAAAATTAAACAACAGTAAAGTCAATATAACCTGTCAACTTTTGCTTCTTTATCTAAATTCACTTCAATAGCTCTTCATTATGTGTCTAAATTTTAAAATTTTGTGCTCGCGTGTTTATCTATCCCTTTTTTGATCACTGTATCCAGTTAATGTTTTGAAATTTAATTTGCTCTATTTTTTTTTCATAAGGCATATATAACATTTAAATGTTAATTACATTAATTAGGAAATTTAGTCAATAAGGTATTCTAAAATACAAGTTTCAAATTAAAAAAATATTAATAACATTTGATTAAATCTGAGCTTTAGCATTAAAAATGTTAAAGTTTCTCTCTTTTTCCCTCTTTTGGAATAATTTTGAATATTATTAATAGTTAACTTCATTTTCGAATTTCATCACTCTTTAATCTCCAGATAAGAATCAGGCTTAGCTTTTTTCTTCGTTAACTATAATTCAATTCGTCAGTGGATAGAAATAATTGATTGGATTATTTTTAAAAAAAGGTTTGTTGAATCAGTGGTTTTATCGTGTTTAGGGGTTCCGAAATTGCTAAAAGTGCAAATCATTTAAAATAATACATTATTTTGGTAATCTTATCATTGTTATATCTAACTAACTCATCTGAATTAAAAAAAAACCATTTCAAACCTTCAAGTTATTAAAATCTTTATTCTCTTCAACAAAATGGAGCAATAAAAAAGCAAAACAGTTATAAGGTGTGATTATCTCTAGATATTTAAATAATTATTTTTATAATTGAGTAAAGAATAATTTAAAAATAATGCTTATAATCGCAAGACTAATATTACTATTAATAAAACTAATTAACGTGAAATAAACGCAATGTAAAAACTATTGAGAATTTTTCAAAAGATTTAGAGGTAGATATAAAAGCTTAGCTCATTGTTTTACTTTCGGATATTCCCCTTCGTACCATTTTCTTCCTTTTATGCTTATTTTCTTACGAAAATTAAGTAAAAAAATGCTTATTAAAAAGTTTGATTCATCTAAGTCAGAGATAAACAATAAGAAAGGCAGTTATTCCCTAAAGTTTATTAATAATCTTTTGGATTTTGAAAACTTTTCTAAGAAATTTATTTACTTATTGGAACTATTATAATTATAAATCATTTTTATATGGACTTTTCTTTTCCAAATATTTAATATACATATCATGAGTGGTAATATAACATTTAGTTAGTGATTCAATCGTTGACGAAAGATATAATTAGAAAATTGAATAAAAAAATTGAATAATACTTGAATATAAAATTCAATAATGGAACTTGAGTAAGTTTCATTGCTTTGGAAATAATTAAAAATTATTCAGTCGTTGATTTAGTACAACTTGATGCAAAATAATTCACAATATTCCTATTTGAACATAAAAACAGAATTAATGTATGGAAAACATCAGTATTACTGAGAGGTTTATTAGGATCAATATATAACTAGGAAGTAAAAAAAAACCTATTATTTAAGCTTAACAATATTTTTGCACATTTTGACACATATAAAACCACTAAGGTTATTTTAGGTTTATTTTTTTATTATTAAGGTTATTTAACACTAAAGTTAATTTAAATATGTATCTGTAGTATTCATAGTTTTCTCGTATGTACCTTAGAAATTTATCTATGACGTTCACTCACTGTACATGACATAAAAGTTAACTAGATAAATTTTTTAATCCAATAATATATTTTAAATTTTCTTTTCACAAACATTTATCTTTCAAAGTTGAACCTTTTTGTCGAAGGAGAAGATTTTAGAATTCAGCCAGTTCTTTAACAATAATTTTTATTAAATTAAAATATGTTTAAAAAATGTAAATACTACCTTCTTAGGCTTTGATAGGAACTTGTCTCATACATATATATTTTTCTTAGCAACTTTAAGTGTTTTATGCTACTTCCAATGTTTACATTTTTATTCCGTTTTCACTGTATAAAACACTTGTAAATTTAATGTTTAATATTGGTTACAGTTTCTCCTTTAAAAGAATTTTCATATAACAAGGCATTATTTTCGAACAACTTTTTTCAGAAACTTCATCTTCTCAGCCAATTACAGAAAAGGTAAAAAATTATTCTTCGAAGCAAAAACAAAAAATCTGAAATGTATAAAAAGCCGCTTAGAGAATAAAGCTTCTCATTAAAGCTGAAATGAAAAGGATTATCTTTTTTTAATAAACTGAATGATAATTCCTTTGCATTAGAATTCATTAAACTAAAAGTTCCTTATTAACATTGTTTTAAAAATAAATTTGAAAAGTGTTTGTAATTAGAAGTTTATCTGGGGAAAAAACTATTTGTGCTTTGAATTCCATTATTTTTTAAAGTTGACTTTCCTTTTGTTTTTCTCCACAATTAGGGCTTATTACACAATTACGGCTTATTTGTGAAGAAAAATAAAGTCAGTTTAATCCAGCTAAAACGCACTTTCACTTAATATTATAAAAACTCGCTTAATTATTTTAATTCTCTGGTCTACCGGACATTTTGAATTTGCGAAGTAATGTTAATACTACGGAATTTCTACTTTCATTCTCAAATCTAGATTAGTTCTAATTTATTTAAAGGCAACAAGTTTTATTCGAAAGGCCAAAAAAAAAAAAATCTTCTGCGGAATTCTCCCTTTCCTTATATATATATATATATATATATATATATATACAAATAGTCTACTTCAAAGATTCCCAACCTTTTTCGTTCCCTTCTCTTAAAAAAAGTACTCACCGCTCCTTTTTCAAAAAAAAGTTGTTAAAATCAAACCAACTTTTTCTTCGCTGTATCGAATGTATTTTATTGGAAGCCATTGAAAGCAATGTAATCTGGCTTTGAGTAGAAAAACGTAACATTATGCTCGGAAATTCATGATGGTGCGTTGAAGGGAGTCTTAATCTCGTCTTGGCCTGTTCAATTTGTAAATAGTGTTTGTTTTACAAATTTTTTTGTCCGAACCGGAACATATACGCACACAGTGGTAGTCTATGTTACGATTTGTCCATGCACTTATCAAAAAAGGATCGCGTGCGTGCGGAAACAAAGCTACAATATATCAACGTACATAACCTTAATAATGCTTAATTTTGCTCAGAGGGCATTTTAGAACTATTTGTTGAAACATGCGTTCCATAATATTAGTATTAATCAAGTTCAAGTATTAGTCGTAATCTAATATTATTTACGTGTTAGCGTGTATTGTCCAAGGGGTAGGTCCTCAGTACCCCCTAAATTTGCTTCCTTAGACTTCTTCAACACCCATAGATGGGCAGTACTGAACCCTTTGCAAACAGAGAGACTTGTTTCAGCTTCTACATTCTACAGGGTTATTCAAAATGAATCGTCTAGTACCAAAATTCCATATTTTCAAAAATAAACGACACAGAATGATAAGTAATACATAAAAAGGAAAACTGAGGAAATTTTAAATAGTGAAAAAAAGATGGCCTTTGTTTGTTCTCCGTGAAGCTATTTCACGAAAGTAATTTTAGAATCTTTCACGGAGCTGCCTTGCAGTTGGATCGGTCACAGTGCAGATGATGGCCACATTAATGTTAACTGATATGACATTGTGCGATTTCTTCTTTTAGGGGTTTGTAAAAGATAAAGTGTATACGCGCCACCATTGCCCGCAAGATTATGTGAACTTAAACAACTTGTGTACTTCTGCACAATCAATTACCACTTACACTTTACAACACGTTTGGTAGTAATTTACGTATCGGATTGACATTATACGTGTAACTAAAGAAAGTTATATCGAAGACATTTAAAAAAAGCTTCTATATTTCCCATTGCATTCATGTATAACATATCATTCTGTGAATTTATTTATGAAAATATGGAAATTTGAAATCATATGAATCGTCTTGAATAATTCTGTATTGTCTTGTGCTTTTTTTCGCAACTAAATGTGTCCTGATCCCTTTTTCCCTAGAAGGAGTTGTATCCGGCGTGGAGGAAGCTGTGACCATCGACCCAGCGACTGTTGCTTCAGCTCTTCGTGCCGTTGCAACCTCTGGGGTACCAACTGCAGATGTCAGAGAATGGGGCTCTTCCAGAAATGGGGAAAATGAGACCTGTTTCTTCTTCTTCTTCTTCATGACCTCCCCCGCTCCGCTCTTCCAGTTGACCGTCATCCGCACCCACTCACTGTGTAACAACCTGGCTGAAAAATATTAAAAATTTTGGTTCCCTTTCAAAACTATTTTTCCAGACAACTGTGTCTCTTTTTTAAAAAAAACAAAAGGACTGGAATTTTATTTTCGATATTTGTACCTTAGAGAAAAACATGATTATATCACATCCGACATAACTCACATGGAAAAAAAATGAACAACAACATATCTTTGACTTATTTCTTTGAAATTATTGTATTTGAAAAGATCTCTTTAGTATTTTCTTCCGTAGAACGGTTGCTCTGTTGATTTCTGTTAGTGTGTCAATAAAAACTTAGCAATTTGATGAACTCTGGATGAATTGTTTTTCAATTTTTTTTTCTCTCTACTGTTTTGTGATGAAAGAGCATTTCGGGACCGAAGAAGTTTTGTTCACGAAAGAAAATTGCTTTCAAATATCTTGTAGAAAATATGAAGGGATGTGAATTTTTGCTTAAAATATCAGACATTCATATTTGAAAGTCTGCATTTATTTATTTATTTGTGACAGTCATTTTATTTTACTTCTGATTTTAACAAAAGTTAAAGCAAATATTTTTTTTAAAAAATTACACTTTATTTGAACATAACATATAAGTAAAATATAGCATTTTTAATATACTTTATTAATTTGAGAAATTTTCGGACTATTGCTAAATTTATTTTTAAAAACGTAATATTGTTTTGTAAAAAATATCAACAGAAACGAATCAAGTTTGGTCCAATAATTAGAATGGCAAGCCAAAACAAATCAGAACCATAGAAGCCTAAAACTTATAGTACACCTAACATTTACTTAACTTTAAATATTTTGTCGGAGATATTATTATATCTATAAGGTATTAGTTATTTTTTAAACATAGAAAACCAGTTTTTCCCCACTTTAGATAGTCCATAAGGTGAGTATCTAAGACATGAAACTTAAAGTTTCTCTAGAACAGAGATGGTCATCCTTTTTGAGAGCAGTGTTATTATCTAAATAAAAAAAAATCATTCGTGCCTCTTCCAATACTTCCAGCACAAGCAGAAAAAATATAAAAAGGCGAAAAATTATATATATATAAGTTGATTATAAGGGTTTTACTTACATTCCATCTTTTTATGTCAGTTTGAGTAGTAAAGATGTAAAAAATAAAGTAACAAAAAAAATTCAAAATTAGTTTTTATCATCAATAAACATTATAAAGGTTCAGTCTGTTAAGTTAGGCATTAAATAAAAATTAATAAACTGAAACATTTGATCCTAAGTAATTATTAAACAATCAGTGCTTTATTAGACTGGTTTTAGAATATGTATTTTCTTATGAAATCATATATATTAAGATTCATTCTTGAAGTTGAAAACAAAGTTTGGTGTTTTAAATACATATCAGTAAATCTATAAAAATATATTTTAGTTTATTATATTCGTAATAGAAAACATTGGTATTCACAAACATATGTTGATCCAAATGTACAACATCTGACAGCCAAATCGTAAAAAATGGCTTGTTGCTTGAAATTTCTAAAACTCATTATAATTTGAACTACCTACAATTGAAATAAATTCCTTATATTTGCTCTTTAGGTGTGGCTCTGTCAGTCAATAATTTCCGTTGGAGATCAAGTGTGTAACAAATATAATTTTACAAAGATATTGAAAAACGGATTTGTGAAAAGATATATATATATATATCTTTTACCTCCTTGAAAATCAAATCCTAATATTGAATGAATCCGGCCAAAATGTGAATATTAAATTTTTAAAATTATCGTAGTTCGGAGCATTTCGTAGTTAATTCCTGCATCAATGAGAAATATGTTAATCTTTTTTCTCCAAAATCGCAACAAAAAAGCAAATGTTTGTTCTCTAGAGAAAACATGCGACTAGCAACATTTGAAAAAATATATTTCCCTCTCTAACTACAATTTTAAATTATTTAACTATTCTATAACATCATTGAGTAAAGCTAAATTCCATAGTCAAGCTTCATTCTTGAGTAGCAAACCCACACTGGGCAGTTTATCATTTTCTTCCAGATATTTTAAGACTCACTCCATTATAATCAAAACTCTCGTAAATGCACTATTTTTGGTAAGCTAAAGTATACTACAATAAGGGATTAAATTGAAATCCTCGTCCAATTTTTCCAGGAAAAGTTCACGAAATTGTCGTCAAATCAGTGATATGACAACGTTGCACATTTTTTTGTTGACGAAGCACATTTTTTTGTTGATAGTGATCAACAACACGCTACAGGATCAGCAACAGAAGATAAGTTTTCCTTGGTAAATATAGTTTCTTAATGGATAGAATAGTTAAAATATTTTCGTCTGGAATAATTATCTAGCTACGTAACAGACCTTTTATCTTGACAACCAGGCAAAGCACTTCTTCTGGGCAAACACTATTCAATCTCGACCAACCTACTTTGATAATTTTAATAAAATTTTTAAGTTATTAAACATGTCCTCCACTGTAGTTGAAACAAGTTCACAAAAGTCAAGGAGTTCTTCTTCGATATCAAAATTATCATTCTTGTAACGCCCAAATATGCTAACTGCATATTGTCTGTGATATCATAACTTTCATTCAAAGCTGGTGAAAAGTATTTGGGGTAAAGTAGTCCTGAGGAAACGAGTGCGCCAACACTCTGGCAAATACCATCTAAACGATGCAGGACGGTATTTCAATACAAAGTTATTTTATCGAATACATTTTTCACTCTTATACCATCGACATTTTGCGTTAACATTGACAAGCTATTTTGCATTATCCCTTCTTTGTCAGAATAAAGCTGTTTATTGTGAACCAGTAACATTGAAAGTTTGAGAGCACAACTCCATAGAAATCACAATGGAACTGTTTGAAGTGTCGGTCAAGATTAAACTTTTTCGACGCTGCCATACCATTTCTACATATCGAACAGATTTGAGAATATTTTGATGTATAAACAAAAATTGCTCGTCCCATATAATATTAAAATCCCGAATTGAAATAACCTCTTCATATTTTCTTTTCGACATCGAAAAACACTGGTGGGCATTATAAAAAAAAAATTAACGACCTGTAACATCAAAACTTTAGAAAGCCTTAAAAATGCTTAATGTCTTGATAGGCAGTTTCGGAACAACTGAGACATGAAAGCAGTATCACACTCGCTTTCTCATATAGAGCTAATGGACAGGACGCCAAAGAAAGGCAACTAAAATCATTTATTTCGAACTGTGACTGCGCTGTCTAATACATCTCTGTTCTGGTGTCAGGCAATGCCGTTCTCCGAGGCGATTGATTCAGTAACTTTTTAACGGATTTTGATAATGTTCCTGAAAAATTTCTTGAATTTTTGAAGACGTTTTCGCGGGCCACATAAAGGACTCTGCCGTGCCAAACTGTGACACGCGGCTGGATGCAATTCCTCCTCAAGAATAATACGACGTCCGTGATGACTGAGTGCTCATAGGTAGCATTATTTCCATGTGTTCAGGTCCTGGTACCTCTAAGGACTCACTGTATAATGGAGCCGATGATTTTAGAGTCCCAAAATCATCTCGTTCAGATGGCGTGGGTCTTAGAAGAGTGGGTTCCCAGCGCAGGTGATGTTCTCTTTAAACGACAGAGGCACAAAATAATGAGGTTCGTCACCAACAGCCCAAGTGTTGCTTCTAGGTGTATAGCACAACTTTAGGTATTTCATCGACGCCATTTTGAAACAGGATGAACTTATAAGGATGGCCTGACTTAGATCCGCATTCACCTAACTTCCACCCCAAATGAGAGTTTTGAGAATCGGTTGCCCCATTTAAGGTGCCTAAGTTCCTATTATTCCTCTGAATGGAATCAGGATTCAAATTCCCAAAGTGGAACCATGAGGTCTACTTGCCGCTGTATCTAAGTTAAAATGTGTATCTAAATTAAATTAATTGTTGAAACTGCTGTATGATCATTACAACATGTAACAAACTTGGAAAACAAATGTTTTACACTGTCACATATTGCTTATGGTGGCAGACATTTTTGGGTTGTATATACAAATTAAATCACAAATGCCGACGTGTCAAATGCAGTTATATGAAGATTACAAAAAGCGTTTTTCGCTATGGCATAGAAGCCTTATGAATCAATTGTGAGTATGTGCTATTTCGGAAGAACGTGAAGATTATACAAATAATGGGAAAAGCGATAACATTTCCATTTGGTATATTTGCCATATCCATTGCAAAACTAAAACACATTCGTTAAAAATTATTATCAAAAGATCAAATTTCTCATAAGAGATGTTATGCTAAAATGATATAAAACGAAATGTATTGGAATGACATATTGCCAATAACGTTCGTTTGTCATGAATGAATATGTCCGACACTAAGTCGAATTGATTTCATGTATCTCGAAAAGTTATGCCCTATATCCATTAAGTACTAAATAGTCTCATGAGTATCAAGTCTAGCTGATAACTTTCACGCTCTAACAGTGGTTTTGGTGAAATATCATCCAATTTCCGAGCTCATAATAATAAGGAAGGAATTAATAATTCTAATCTGGAGTTATATTAGGATGCTTTATGAATAAATCCTTTATATTAGGAAATATATTAATGTATTTGTCATTAACTCGCTTCTGCAGGAGCACTAGACTATATATATATAACACATGGATCAATAAGTTCAGAGACTAACCCAGAGATGGCGCTCGTAGTAAACCAGTAACAAGTCTTTCTAGAGTACTAACCTTTGCTTGAAACGTGTCAAAATTTTAAGTCGATCGGACCAGAAACAGCTGAGTTATCGAGGTTGGAGTAAAGTCGTTTTGTAGTTTGTTTAAAAAATGGAAAAAAACGAGTTTCGTGTTCTGATAAAACATTGTTTTTTAATGGGTAAAAACACCGTGCAAGCGAAACAATGGATTGAAAAATGTTACCCGGACTCTTGTCTATCAAAAGCAACGATTTGTCGGTGATTTGCCGAGTTTAAACGTGGTCGTACCGACACAAATGACGCGGAACGCTCGGGTAGACCTGTGGAAGCCGTTACACCGGAAAATGTGAGTGAAGTGACAAAAATTATAATGAAAGATCGTAAAGTGAAGCTCCGTGAGATTGCTGAGTTGACACAGATATCATATGGAAGTGTATTTACTATCCTTCATGAAAAATTGAGCATGAAAAAGGTTTTTTCCAAGTGGGTGCCGCGATTGCTTTCGATGGAACAAAAACAGCAACGAGTCGATGATTCAGAAAGCTGTTTATCGCTATTTACTCGCAACAAAAAAAGATTTCTTTCGTCGGTACGTGACCATGGACGAAACATGGATACATCACTACTCTCCAGAGTCGAAGCGGCAGTCATCTGAGTGGCGCACAGCTGGCGAAAGCCGTCCGAAGCGTCCGAAAACGCAGCAGTCAGCTGGCGAAGTCATGGCATCAGTTTTTTGGAATACGCATGGCGTGATTTTCATTGACTACCTCGAAAAAGGTAAATCGATCAACAGTGATTATTATATTGACTTGCTGGTGCGTTTGAAGGAGGAAATCGCAAAAAAACGACCGCACAGTCTATATATTTGTGTCATATATATATATATATATACTTAATAAAATGTTGTCTATATTATATACACACACAAAGATATATATATATATATATACGTGTGTGTGTGTGTATTCCATCTCTTCCCACAAACCTAAATTAATAGCTTAAAGAGAAGAACAGGTATGAGAAAAGTGCCATTCATTGAATTCCCATAAAGAAATTCGGAAAGGGTGAGAGAAAGTTGAAATGGCACCAACTGCATAAAATTTTTGTGTTAAAGCAGGGGTCGTCAAACTTTTTTGATCATCGACCTCCAAAATTTTCATTATTCACTTATCGACCCTCTCTATAAAAATGATTTTTAAAAAAAGAGAAAATTAACCTGTATCTTAAATGATTTATTTCATTCTGAGAAAAGGAAATTTTACCATAAATCAATGAGAAGAATTTGCTTGATGACGCTTGGGTAGATTAACAATATTTGTTTTGGACTTTGTTAGTTTCATTCCTGAATCGCGCTTTTGAGCTCCAAATTCAATTTATTTCTCTGCTTTGTTAAAATAGAATTAATATAACTGAAGCCAGATTCAGCCGCATATGAGCTGGAGCATGCAATTATGAAAGAGAAATGCCGCATTACAAAGTTTTGGATATTTTTGCGTAATATTTAAATTGTTTCCAAACTTTACTCACGGTTAAATTATTGATAAACATCTTTGCTTCAAGGTCAACTAGTAATTAAGTGACATCATCTTGCAAATTACTGTGAATGTTTTCAACTTGAGCAGGAAGTGGCGCGATAATTTATTCTTGGATAAATATATTTTCAATATCTTCAAAGCGCAATTTCAAATCATCGCTTAATTTTTAACAATTCTGCTTCAGTTATATACAATTGTCGTAAATTTGAAAAGTATTGAAAAGCTTTACTTAACAATGAAGACATAAGTAAGTTTAATTTTTCTTGAAAACTTAAAATAATTGTCCGTGTTAGAATTAATGTGATAGCTTTTCCTTGGTCACGTGTTTAAATAGCATTGATCTTTGCTAAATACATCGGTCTAATTTTAATTTTTTTTTTCAATTCGTCACTTAAGTCTGTATCAATTTCAATAAGTAATTCTGTAACTGTCTAAGCAATTCAACAAGTTTTTATAAACATACACTTCTTGACAACATTCGTATTTCGGTGTGTAGTAACAATAGGTGCGACAGTTCATCATTTTCCTCACAAAGTTCAGCAAATTGTCGTGATTTAAAAGGTTGTGCTTTAATTTGATTAATTGATTTAACATACAGCTATAGTGTATTATGAAGATCGTTATTGAGATATTTTGCTTCTGGATGGGACACAGAGTCCTCGCACCTCAGAGTTCGGAAATTGCGGTGAGTTTCATAAAGGACTAATCAGTACGGACAACACTTAATTACTTGGTCTCGCTTAAGTGGTCAGATCAAAAAAGAAAATGATAGTTGTGAGAAATTTGCTGAAGAAACATCTAGGTGAATATCTATGGGAGAGATAGTGGCAGCATTTTTTATCAGAAAAAAAGTTGTTCACACATTTCTCTATGAAAGTTAATGTAACCAAATATTGCATCCCCTTGCACAAACTTAAAATAGCGAACAAGAGTCTTCGATTTTGTATGTTCACCAAAGGGACCATTCTTTTGCATGGCAATACCCGTCCTCGTGTGATTACTGCGTGCAACGATTTGTTGTAGTGATTTTCATGGAACATTTTTCGCATAGCTCTTATTTCTTACCTTGCGTTTACCTTGTATAAGGTTCACTCAAAAAAGCTCTGATAAGACGGCTATTTGCAGATGACAAAGTGGTTCTGATCACCGTTGAAGAGTAGTTCTTATAATTCTGGAAATTCTACCACCATGATATCTCTCAGACCTCTGTAACAAATTACATATATTCATCAAATTCGTTATGTAGTATCTTGTATTCTATAGACTTAAAAAAATGCTGTCATTAAGTCCTTTATCTAAAAATAGCATTCCCACTTTGGTTTGGGCGATCCGTTAACATTCATACTGACCAATAGTTTATATAATTTCATATTGTGCTTGTATTCCTCCTAAATCATGTATTAGTGCTAAAAATAGATTTTTCTTAGTGATTCCCAAAAGGATGGGTACCGTTCATTGATGGGTATTGAAAAGATCTTAGAAGGAGGTTTTAGTCTAATGAAAGAGGTTTTGGTCAAGCGTATATTTGGATGCTTCTGTGAATTGCTTATTATTTTCTTGAGTAAACCATTGAGATATTTTCTTACTTAGTTTCCATATGATCATCGCTATGATCTTTGAAGTATGTTTGCACATCCTTCAATGTTTTTTGAGAGCTGTTTCTGTTTTTTTTTTTTTTTTTTTTTTTTTTTTTTTA
>BMAW01099169.1:0-17857 GCA_019974015.1 Nephila pilipes | reverse complement strand
ATCGAAATCATCATCTTCTACAAAATGATCGAGTTCATTGATTACTCCGCAACGCAATTTTTAAATAGAGTCACTACTGCTCTGGAGACAACTGCTGAGGTTTCTTTCATTCCCTTTCCGTGTGTGCGGAAGACTTGCGAGGCCCTCGAGCTCGAATCCAAACTCGTTCCTCCACAAGGAAACACGACTGTGACTGAAACTCCTTACAAACGAAATGATCAAGCGGCTTCCGTACCTGTGGTGCGATCGTTCTCAGTGTGGAAGATGTGTCAAACTCTTGATCTGCCGGCCACTTTTGTTCCAGAAAAGAGAGATATAATATCTTACAAGCATCTTCACATAAACCAGCCTGTTCCAATCGTTTGCTCAGTTGTCGTTTTTGAAATGTGTAAGGCACTTAAACTGAAAGCAAAATTGGGTCATCAGCAAACTAAATGCTTGCAATATAAATATATCACTCAACTTCCTTTTAAATGGTAATTTCGAATCTACAAAGTATATCGAACATTACATATTTAGGTACTTTTCCATTTTAAAGGCGCAAGCGATAAAATCGCCAAAAATGATTCCTGGCGCCAAAAGGAATATGTGTTTACTGTGTGTTGTTGCCAATAAAATCTACTTGGCGTTATTTACGCCGGCGAAATGGAAAAATTCCCATATTTATTTACATCCTATAAAAGTGTTAACATCTGGTAATATTGCATATTCAATTTAACAAAACTACAATAGATCTACAAGGCTTGAGGATAGCTTCACTAATAACTGATTGACAAGAACAATAGAACTCTCACCTATTCTTGTGACTGCTGTGTCGGTGAACTCGTTTACTGAGAATTATGGAAGATATTCCAAACCCACCGAATCTTGTGACTATCTCGCGGGAGGACTTGCTGCCGGAGGATTATGGAATCATTTTTAATTTACATACTTAAAAAGTGTTTTGAACCTTTGGCAAGAATAAACTGGCACATTTTGAAGGAGAATTATGACAGTTATTTGACAAAACCATTTTTTGAAATATATGTATATCATTATCATTCTAGTTTCTAAAACTTGTAAGGTTTGTAATTAAGTATAAATAAATTTTCTTGTATATATCTGTCTCAGTTTCTGTCTTTTGCTCTAGAATTTCTGTAAGATATATTTTTCTTTGCAACTGATAGAATAAAAATAAAATATAATTAAATATTTTTTATCTCTTCAAAAGTTGTATTAATAATACCATAAAGCCCACAAGAGAATATTTACGTAAACATTGTACAGAGCTTAGCTTTAAATTAAAATATTACCTCATTTTATTTCGTTGCTATGTAATCATGATATCATTTTTAAAATGATATATATTAAGATGACATTAAACTATAATAGTGATCATCTCATATATTGTATCACTTTTAAATTTTATAACATTCTCTGAAAAGTTCTATTTGCCGATCGGTTCCTTTTTTATCTCCTGCCTTAGTGACGAAAGACAAGTAACGCGTTATAGGTTCACTGTATTGGCTGCCATCGCAAAAGTATCTTGCCAAACCCCACTTTTGATGTGATTTAGCAGCGTTTCTTTTTTTGTAACCAAGACTTGGGCTAAAATAGGATTCATCCAATTTCCCTAATTCTAAGTAAAGATTAATAGTGACTAGTTTTTCTATAGCACACACATGATCAAAATTTCGCAATTTATTTCAAAATGAGTTTTGAGATGACTATCAAAATTGAGCTAGTTAGTTGTATGAACATATAATATTGGAGCGTCAGAATTTTTAAAAAAAGAGGTGTCTAAACTGATGATTATTTAAAAAATTAATGATAATTACTACCAACATCTTAACTAGAAATATCTTCTTTATTATTGCTTTAAAAAAATTTGTGGTTAAATATGTCCAAACTATGATGTAAGGTTACAATTGTATAATCAATATGAAAATATTGCAATAAAAGAAAAAAAATTTCTTGTAATTTATATTTCAACACTACTTATAACAAGAAAATTATAGCCTTATAAATGTAAATTTTTAATGTATGATACCTTATGTACAACATGTACACTAGAGAAGGGGTACGCTGCAGGGTTCACAAATGTAACACGTCTCACTGCGAATTCTTTTCGCTGTACATGGACGACAATGCCCTTGCAATTTTTTTTCGTTCCTTTGTGTCCCTATTTTTCTCCCCCCCCCCCACATACATGCTTCCTCATATTCATAGATAATCTTCTTTCAGAATCATACCTTGACATTCGTTACCTAACTTTCAAAGTGGATGGTCCGGGATTTTGAATGTTTTCAGCGCTTTCATGTATTTGAACTGTGACGCAATGCAAAGCTGCATTGTCTGAAAAATTTGAATTATACACATCAAATGCATCAAAGAGAGCAAAATTTACGAACTGGTTTTCTCTACTTCTTTCATATATTTATTATAATTTATCAGTGCTTTGAACCCTGCATTCAGTTATATATAAAATTTAACGTCATCCGCACTTAAGTAACAGTTCGAGAAGATCGCAATTTTAAGTGATCTGCAAACTGTGTTAAGAGAAATTGTCATCTGTACATTAAAGGGGCTTTGTTGAGAATTAAAATGGATCGGAGAATTTTTTTGATTATGCGGTTATAATATTAACTCTCTAAGGGTCATGCACATATAATGCCATCCAGCTCGAGATCCAGCGAAAGGCAATCGAATGTAAAACCCGTGATGACCGTGAACTAGCCAAAGGGGGACCAAACGTATTTTTTCTCCTCCTTGCGAGGCTTTGAAGTTCGTTTTGCACGTATTTTGCCAAATTCCTTACAAACTTCCCTTTAAAAGCTTAACGTTTTGATAGATAATTAAGGACGTTTGTGGTGACAGAATGAATGTTGACAGAAAATTTTATGGTTATTAGAGAACCCCGATCTTACCATTGGGGTTAATGTATTTTCCATTGAGACATTCGTTCAAAAGGAGGAAGGTAGGAAATTCTTTAATTCCCATCAAGAAGTGTACTGAGTATTAGTAAGTTTCTGTATGGTAGCTTGGTTTGAGGTTTTATCGAATTGAATCAAAAACATTATTTCATGTAGTTTTCGCGATATAACAATTTATTCAAATGAGCCAAAAAGCCCAGTGAAGCTCTATTGTCTAAAATAATCATCATATATTCACTTTGGATTTAATATTTATTTGAAGTTTTAACAAATTAGGCTGAGAGAGGACTATTAGAATTCTTTTTTATATAGTTGGACAAATCAATACCTGCAGGATTTAAAATAATTATTTCCTTATAACAAACCTGGCCAAACTGCAGCAGGCGGAGCTGGGTTATCTGAATAAAGATTTATACTTTTATTTTACATAAAAGTACCAAATAGAGCACATTCCACCACAAGTCCTTCATATCATACCACTACCATGGAAATATATCATTACCTGACTCAACATTTATGCAATTTTTCTTCTCTAATCTTGTGCAGAAAAAATTACAAAGCTCGTTTTGAAAAGTGCACGGGCCATCTGGTGCGATTGGTTTATACACAATGTATAGCTAACCAGCAAACTTACTGAAGAGCGCGGGTGTATATTACTAGACGTAGGGAAGGAATACGACGCGGGGAGCATGCAAAATAGCAGTGTATCTGCAGCACACCTAATATATTTGACGCAGAAGCATATTATTCCAGACAGACTGACTGCTCAGTGTCTTATGATCGCTAATAGCTTAGAGCTAACTTTATGTTGTAACTGCGGGACAGTTTTTATAAAATTGTATTTCGAGTAAATATATTTAAATCAATGAAATGTAATTTCCCTTAATTTATAGCAGAATGTTCTAGTTTCTCTAATAAGGTTCAGGAGGATTTGTCACTTTCCATGACTCAAAAGGTGGAAGTTATAATAGTTTTTAACGCTAGAATGGGAATCGGCCATCAAAGCCATAAATTGCGCGCACCGGTTTGGTTTGTAGGAGTGATGATGGTCAAATTTTCAATTGCATTGCGATTTAGGATACCTTTCAACGATTGAAAAAATGCCGCGCCGCAGGATTTGAGTTCATTACGAGCCACTGTCAGAGTTTGAAAGAGGTTGTATTATTGGATTGAAAGAGGCAGGTTGGGCAAATCGGAGAAACACTCGTCGTTAGGTTGAAGCGATGCGGCGATTAGAAGAGGTTTGCAAGAATGGGTAAGTAATGGTAGATTTCGGCATCATGATGGTATTGGACGACCTAGGGCCACAGCAGATCGGGAGGATAAAGTGATTGTCAGATCAACTGTCACATCACCTGAATCATCGTTATCAACCATCAATGTGCAGCCCATCCACCATGATAATTCCCAGACGGCTCATAGAGTGAAATCCATGATCGTACCAACCACTACGACACCTGCCACTCACGCCTGCGCACTGTCGAGCCAAATTACAGTGGTGCTTAGCTCGATCAGCTTGGAATGATACTGACTGAGAACGTATAGTGTTTAGCGAAGAATACCGCCTCCAACTGTGTCCTAACGATCACCGAAGTCATGTCTGGAGACGCCCATGGAAGCGCGCCGATCCTGCTTTCAGTATTAAACGCCCCACAGGCATGGATCCAGGAGTTATGTTCTGAGGTGCCATTTCCTTCAATAGCAAGCCTCCTTTGGTCGTCATTAGAGGTACACTTACATCACAGCTGCACGTCGACGACATTCTGAGGCATGTTTTGCTAACGTTCATTTTGCACTACCAGCCCTTATTTTTCTGCAAGATAAAGCCAGACCACATGCGGCACGTGTTGCTATGAACTGTCTTACAGCTTGTCAAACACTTCCTTGGCCAGCCAGATCTCTCTCCAATCGGACATGTCTGGGATATAATGAGAAAGCGACTGCATCTACAAGAGAAAGTTGATGACCTAGCCCAACAATTGAAGCAAATTTGGCAAGAAATACCGCAGGAGACCATCAGGAAGCTTTATCTCTCTATGCCATGTCGTGTGGCAGCTTTCATCCAGGCTAGAGGTGGGCAACACCTTATTGAGCTCGCAACTTTGTAACTCTGAAATAAATCATAAATTTTTTCTGAAATTTTAATCATTTTCTATTCTGCACATAATTTTCCTCTCCGCTAATGTTTGTCTCCATTGGACAGCTCCTTTTTGGTGGGTCGTTTTTTTTTTTTTTTTTTTGTTATAGAGTGTATATATAGAAAAATACTCACATCTGGCGATCCATTACTTATATGCGCAGTTTAAGTGTTTTTACTCTCAAAGGATGCCCTTGATTCCTTTCGGGCTACATCAGAGCGTTGTATACGATCGTTATTTCTACCTGATATTACGCAGTGTCCCAAAATAAGGTGACCAGATTTTAACTTTCGAAAAGCGTGACACCATTGACGGGGGGGGGGAGTTCTTGATTAAAAATTTGGTACCTAAAAAATATCTACCTTTGGTAACTAAATAAATTACTTCTTTAAATAATCTGAATAGCTTATTTGTTGGCATCACTTGTTTAACTAGCACTAGCACGCAATACGATGGGTATTGCATGAGAAACAGTTACGATACTCAATATGCGAAGGTGTTACTTCGTGGACAACCAACAAACTCCTTACACCCTTCTCCTCTCTAAAACTCCCCTCCATTTCCACTTATTGTATAAGATGTAATTCCTTTGCAACAATGTTCCAAATGATGCTAGATCGCTAGATGCTAGTCCCGCTAAAAGCGGGAAGTCTAGTTACCTTATCCTAAAATGAAGGGTTCGAAGTCAAAACGCAGGAAAAAACGGCGACTCCACACGGAATATACATTTATTTACTTTTCTAGATAACACCATATAATAGATTAAGCAGAAGAGAACTTAAAACTCTCTTATCGGTTTCCCAGCATACACTGCGCGCCGCCGTTAATCACTTTACATTAGACATTCCGGCGGCTTATTGGCATGCAAAAGAAAATTATAAACAGTGAGAGGCCGCATTTTTGATATCCTCACAAATTGAGTTTACTGAACTCAATAACTTGTCATAAACATTAAAAATATTCATTGAATCTATACATAATAAATAATAAGCGCTAAACTAATAATTATTAATCAAAATATCATAAGTTCAAAATATTCAGTCATATTACAATCTGTTAGAAACAAATACTTTTCTTCCATATTTTATACGAAGCACTGGTTCAAAAGTTTTGTGAATCTCTAAATGAAGCTATCTAGTTATGTATTGATCGTAACAGTTCACCATACTGAGTCTTTATGCGTGCTACTCTGCTTCGACCGTCTTTATCCGGAATCAATTCTAATGCTCAAGTCAATAGCAAGTAGGTACGTTTCTTAGTGTCACCTCTAAGAGCGCAAAATCACCAACAGCTTGGGTTTTGTAGTGGATTCGTCGGTATTAAATTAGACAGAAAGTATGAACACATCACTTTATTCTTCTCAAAACATAACTAACTATTTACAGCTGTTGCCAACAGCGCAACAGAAATATTTGTTATAGTCTTGTTTCCTACATCCTCCCCACCCTGGTCAACAACAAGGGGGATGACCAGAGATACCTTTCAATCATTAACCCTCAATTTGCAGAATCTTATCTTCCCATCACGTCCCTGGTGTAGGTCCATCACTCTGACCTTCTTCCACATGTGTCGTGGTCGGACATCTTCTTGCAGGAGCACAATATCGCCAACTCGGATGTTAAAAAGACTGTCCTGGTTACGAACTTGATGAAAAGATCGCAGTTGAAGTAATATTCCTTTGACCATTTTTCCCAAAAGCAGTCAAGTAACTAAGTCCTGCTGTAACTTGTAGATACTCTTAAGCCTTGTGTCATTATCCAGGCTGTATGGAATGACCGTTAGTTTTCATCCTGTCAAGAAATAAACTGGTGTTAAGGCTGCAGAGCTGTCGTCTTTTCCCTCTTCGTACACTAGTGGTCGGCTATTGAGAGCGGTTTCGATTCTAACAAGGACAGTTGTCAGAATTTTCTCGTCTAAAAGTGCTCGTCCGAGTGCCTTTCAGATACATTGTGTGTTAATTCCTATCAGGAGTTCCCACCAGCTTAACATTTCAATAGGTTTAATATTTTTTTCCACCACCGAATAATATTCATTTTTCTTTATTATGCATGGCTTTCTCTCCTTTATAAATTTTTTTTTGCCTTTTCATATTTTTATCCCCTTATTACGGAATGATTTCATTTTAATAAACCTATATTTAGATGGGACGACCGCGGCACATGTGGAAGAAGGCCAGAGTGATGGACCTACACCAGGGACGTGATGGGAAGATAAGATCCTGCGAATTGAGAGTTAATAATCGAAAGGTAACCCGCTCGGTATCTCTGGTCATCCCTCTCGAGGTTGACCAGGGTGGGGAAGATGTAAGTAAAGAGACTATATCAAACATTTCATAACATACATATTAACACATTTTTATAAAACATAAAATTAGTGGCCATCTTATTTTCACCAGAAATTGTGGAACAATATATAGACTTATCCATGAAAAACAATATATAGACTTACCTATCATTTTAAGAGGAATGAAATAGGACAAGATAATTTTACGGGATTCTTGAGGGGTTTCCCCCGAAATATGAAAAATAACAAGGCGGGAAAAAGATAAACATTTTTATGGGATTCCCCTTCATGAATTGGATCGGTGGGCTATACTTTAAGTTTAATTTAATATCGACGAGTCTACCACATTTTGGATATACGATAGCAATTCTTTGGGACGTGATCACGGTTAGAACACAGAAAACACCTTTTTATACTCCATTTACCACAAAACGTAGTTATTTGTATTGTAGGTAGGTTTACTGTAATGTTAGAAGCCTTTGATACGTAATTTATAACGTCCGGTATTGACGGTAGCGCGTTATTTATACTGTCAGAAATTGGCGATCTTGGTGAAGAAAAATTTATATTCGTATTCGCATTCTTTTTGTAAGTAAACATCGTTAAATGGGCATTTTCTGTGTATTTTTCGCAATGTCTTCATTATATTCTTCTTCGCTTAGAAGTTCGTGGATTTTATCGTATGCCAATGTTAGCTCGTTTAGTTTGTCTTGTAAACGTTCAGCGCTATATTCTAAATCATTTTTTTCACTAGTTGGATCATTCAGTTTCGTTGTCAGTTTCATAATGGCGGAGCGAAATGTTGATCGTTTACGTTAAAGTAAATCAAGTTTCTCTTTAATGATTGACATTATAATTCAGGTTCGTATCGAAAGTTTAAGCAAACAAGTTTAGTATGACTTACTTACCCGAGTATTTTTTTGGCACCAAAATGTAGTGGACTCGTTGGTATTAAATGAAACTGAAAGTATCAGCACATCACTTTATTCTTCTCAAAACATACTAACTATTTACAACTGTTGCCAACGGCGCAACAGAAATATTTGATAGGTTTTGACTTCGGTTCGATGCAAAATCCTTTGTTGCAACTGACCAAGATATTCTACACGGAATCTTTCTCGAAGATGACTTCTCACCTGCTCACCTGCTGCCTGTGTTTGATTTCCTTAATCATCTCTTGAGTGTCAATTGCGTCCATACCTTCAACATCTGAAGACCTTGTTTCTAGTAAAAACATAGACGCTGCCAATGGGGTCAAAAGGTCAATATCTTCAGTTACATATGCAAGGGGTCTCGCATTCATTATCTATTCACAATCGCAAAGAAGGATGATAAGTTTTTTAAAAGTTAGTGAGGCTCTTCCCAGAACTTTTCTCAATATTCCTTTGAACATATGGATCAACCGCTCTCACCAGCCTTCCCACCAGGCTGCTGTAGAAGGGTTAAATTTCCAACAATTTTGTGTAGATTTGCAACGGCGGAAATTTGATTCGAGTCTAATTCCGTAAAAGCTTTATATGCCCGACAAAATTCGGACTCTTATCCAAACAATTATTATTAAGGGGGGGGGGGAGTCCTTTGACACGAGCCGAAGCAACGGAAACTGGTTTACTTTAGTGGTATCACTCGATGCTTTGAATATGGGTCTGTGGAGAAGTTAATAAATCTAGGAATTCTTATCGTCATTTATTCTTTCTACGATTTTTTCTGTATCCATGGATCGAATACCTTTCCATAATCATCTGTCTTATTTTGAACTTTCGATTTTCTGTAAGTACTAACGAGATGCTTTTCAGCTAAAGCCCTGTTAAATGGAAGATAAGAATTATTTAAAATCCAGAGTAATGTAACTTCATACCTTTCCCTCCGAATCCCTAGTAACCATGTTCTTAAAGAAACGCATCGTCTGCTCATGTTTCTCAAATTTCGTTTTAGACTCTGCAGATTCAGCAATATCTAAAATATCTAATTTCCAGAAATTAGATGCAAAGCTTTCATTCATTAATAATGTTATAACAGTTAGTGAATCCCTGTCATCTGTTTTGTTTACGGAAATCCTACTCATTAAAGTCCACCCTAAGTGGGTCTGTACGGCAACCGAACCAGATTTCAGAATTTTTATATTTCCAGTCAACAGTTTTCCTGTAACGTCAGCTACTGTCAACAAATTTACATCATTTCCGATTTCAAAGTAATTAATTTCTAAATCAGTAACTCTAATTCCAAAATTATTTAGTTCAGTTAACCACAGACTCTTCGGTACTCTTCTCACATTTGAACATGTAACACGCTCATTCAAACAAAAAAAAGTTGACAATTATATTCCTTTTTAACATTACTTAAATTAACTTTGTATAAGTGATGTACTTTTACTTTTGTCTCAACACCTCCAAATAACTTATGAATTAATTTCGATTACCCACAACTATCATATCTTAAAAATTTTATTATATCTTCCGTTATATAACATTTTTCTGAGCCAGAATCATTCGTCGCGGCAGCTTAGTGGTTAAGGCATTGGACTAGCGCTAGGCGGTCTCCGTTGAGTCGTGAGTTAGAATCCCGGTGACACTAAGGACCTAAAGTGTAGCCAGGACTGATGCACGTTAAATCTAACGGGGCTGAAAGTTCCCCATTTGGCGCGGTGTGGAAGTTAGGAGAGGGGGTGCCAGATCAGGTGTCGTCTTCGTCACTTGACCGAGGTTCAAAATTTCGAGATATGTCTCCACTAGCCTTCGTGTTGCTTCTAGTGTGACGTTAATGAAACCAAACTCAACTAGAACCAGAATTAATGATAGCTCACACCATTTTTTTCCTGTTATCATTTTTGATTCGCACAATTATAGTCTGTTACAGAGTGTTAGAACTTTTGATTAGACTACTTAAAATATTATCAGAACTCTTTGCTTCTGATTTCTCGTTTTCTGACTCCGATTTATTGGTTTTATTATTTTGGCATAAAATTGCTAAATGCCTTCCATTTCAAATAATACATTTAACTTTAGCCCAGCCATTACGAGAAATATGATTTCGTCTTAAACAAACAAAGCATGCTCCCTTTTTAAATACAATATTCTTTTTCTCTTCATAAGAGAGAACTAACTTCAAGACATTTCTCTGGTGAATGCAATTTATAGCAAAAGATACAATATTCCTCGAATTTCCAAGCAAATGATTTATCTTTAGAAGTATTACCAACAATTAAATCATTTGTTGTATCTAAATGAAATGTATCAGATCTAGTAACTTGAAAACTTTTCTTTGCTCTTCCAAAACCAAAATAAGTACGAGCTAATGTATAAATGACTCGCTCTTCAGATAATACTTCATTTTTCAAAAATTCAAGAACAGATTTTAATTTATTCTTACCTGAATTCAACTTCTCCCGTTCCCAAATCCGCAAAACACCAAAAGGAAGACATAATTAAATGAATGGAAATAAAATGCTAGCATTTTTATCTTTTGTGATTTTGAAGGATTCGAGCGAACGTAGTTTTGTTTCTAAGCAATCATAGAGCGATGATATATTGAATTCATTACCTCGGCTGTTGTTATTGTTCAAAAGCAGCTTCAAAATATTTCTGACATTAACTTGAATTAAAATATCTTCACAATCGATTCTGTTTTTCAAATGCTTTATTGCTTTAGAATAGTTATCCGCAGTCGTAGGAAAACTTTCAACTATTCACGAGCTTTCGATTTCAGATCCGCTGCTTGTATTAAACACAGGAATTTCGTATAGTCATATAATTTCGGGTCTTCATGTATTTTCATAAAAATATTCCAAAAGCTGATCCTTTTACGAGGATTTCCCTCAAATTCTTTTAATGATATTTCAGGTGATCTCATTGCCTGTTCAACTTCATAATTATCTGTTCTCACGATTTGTGGTACTTAACTTCCAATTTTTACATAATCCTCTCCACTTTGGTTTTGCAACTTAAAAATCTGTCACCGTATGCTTCACAAGCCTCAAAACCTTTGTGATATATATCTTGCGAAACACCGTCCTCTAACAATTGATTAAGAATATCATTATCAGCTTCACTAATCCTCTTTAATTTATCTTCTAATTGATCTAGTAACGAAATTTTTTGATCTAGAATTCTTTTTTTGAAAATTGGCATTATTATTTCATATTTCATTATCGTGTGTTATAATTCCTCTAATTCGAGATATAATGTTAAAGGTAAAAAAGAATTACTAAGTAGGAAAATTAATTATTTAGGGCTTAGAACTGAAAGAGCATTGTGATATATTACAGCGATTGCATACATCAGAAAAAGATAATTGCAACTGATTATCAAAGATTTTTTTTTTTTTTGCTTTCTTTATAGAAAATAGATTATACACACTCACATACACACACACATATACATATATATGTATTAAAGCTATCTATAACCTTGACTGAATATTTTAAGGTTTAGTCAGTATATCACATGAATTAAATATTTAAGGGAAAAAAATATAATTCAATAAACCTTAACAACTTTTTATTATGTCTAGTATTTAATAAATCACAAAAATTCACATTGAAAGAGGAATTGGATATGAATAGGGCATCGATTACTAAAGATATTTTTCTTTTTCATATTCTTTTCAAACGGCAAAAATGTCTTTTGTCCTTTGTTTCTGATTAAATGGATTTTAACAGACATGTATGTGACTTTATGTAAAATATTCCTAAGAGCTAAGAAATTCTGGCAAACTTTTCGCTCTTCGAGATTAAAAATTAAGTCTAGATTATTTTATTAGTTTAATGTTTTGTTGTGTTTTTGACTATATTAGTGTAAGGAACAATTAAGTGAGTGTTGAGTTAATCAGATGGTAACTGGTTTTATTTTTTTTAAAAAAAAACTTAATAGTCCAGTTTCCGGAATAATGCTTTTCGTATATAACGTTGAGAAATTTCAAGCAATATTGATGAAATGATTCATGAAATATAATGAAAATTTAAGGTTTCCAGGAAATAATGCTTTTTGTATATAATGTTGAGAAATTTCAAGCAATATTGATGGAATGATTCATGAAATATAATGAAAATTTAAAGTGAAAATTATGTTTTCTGATCGTATAGTGTGCTGATACTGTGTGGCTGTGTTCGAATTTAAATGTTTCATGCAAGGAAGTGAATATTGATTATGTTATGATATTAGTTATTATAAATATATAAAGTGATAATCAAGCAAAATTTGAGTCATATAATGTAAATGTTATAAATAACCATTGGCAGATATTTGGTTTCGATTCTGTAATGATTATGACCATACCTTTTCAGTTTTTCTATGTAAACATTGTTTCCCATCCTTTATTTTGTTTGTGGTTTTTCCGACTCTTTAAGGATAATACTAATCGCAGCAAATTGACCTCGAAACCCTGATAAGAAACAGTTTTGAATCTTAATTATTAGTTATTTAATATTTCTTCTGATATATAAGATCAATTTCTCGATGAATCTGATAAAGAAAAAAGAACCGCATAATCGGTATTTTGGCGAAGTCTTTTAATCATTCACCCCGTAAACATGGTGGATGGGAACAAAATTATAAATCTTCCTTTCAAATGTACCAGCTTTTCTAACTATTTGTTGATTATTCACTAATGAAACACCTAGAAGAAATACGAGGAATATTGGCGACTGCTTTTCTGAAAATGCTATAAAGATTTTAAATCCATGACCTACAGAACCATGCAAACACGCATGTCATATACATGTATATTTAATCCATAATATTTTTGTAAGCTTTTGAATACTTGGCTCGAGATTTCGATCAATTTAATATGTTTCAATTAAAGAGATTTACTCGGATTTTTGATTTTATTACTCCTGGCAGCCATAAGTATTTACCTCACATATAAGCATGAATGACATTTCTTCACAATTGTGAATATTGGATTCCTTTTGAAACTGAGAGTGAAAATCCCATTTTAATTATGCAAGCAATCTAATTATAATGAGTATTTTCTTCCATCATTTTGTAATAATTTTACTGGGCAGAAATGAATTGGTAACTATGTTGTAGTCATTCAACAATGTCAACAATAAAACTTCTGCTTGATTGGAATAATGGCCTATGTGAATATTGCTATATAACCAACCATAAAACCAACAAACCAATAATTCTAACTTAAATCAGGAGATTTACAACGAGACGTACATTCAAACAGCGTTTTACAAGATGCATTTTCTCTTAGATATAGCTCACTTGTAACTGAATCAGTCTTAAATTTTATGTAGTCTCTATTGAACGCTAATATTTTAATAATATTATTTGAAAGTTTGTATGTGTGGGTATCATTGAAAAATATTTTTGGACGGTTGGTTGATTGTGTGAAATTTTCTAATCCTCTTCGAATATACTATGTCAAACATGCAAAATGATGATATTTTCATTTTATAAAACAAAACAATTTAAAGTCTAACTCTGGATAGAGAATAAAATGCTGTTTATAAAATTATGTATGGAATAAATCTATTGTCACAAAAGAAATTAAAAAGTTTTTTCGAGGGAGGTCATCAATCAAGTCAATGAAATACAATATGAATTATTTAAAATGTTTAAGACTAGCAGCGTTAAAAGCAGAACTGTGTAGTTCATAGTTAGGTAACATACACAATAATATGCCATTGGAGAATTTTCTTTAACAATTGTTTATGAGTAAATCTTGTGAGCCAATTTTGTAGAAGTGTTAAGATGACGTTTTGTTTCTTACATGACAATGAATTTCTCTGAGAAATAGTTGATTTCGCATGATTAAGTTTATTACTTAATACAAAAATCCATTCATATCATTAGTGGTCCTAAATATCTGCTTTAATACATATTTATATAGCACGATATGGAATACGATAAAAAAAATCATACCAGAATCAGATTTAGCAGCACTGCTGAAAGTCAAGTTACTACCGACTCTCAAGTAGGAGTATATCCAACAAAATTTTATATATATATATATATATATATATATGAATATTCCTTCTGAAAATTTGTTTTATATTATCGTATGATTTATTTGTGTTTTGAAGCTTTTTATATAAGAAAAAAGTACGATAACAAATATATAACTTATGTTAGATTTATTATTACACTGTCAAACTTTATACATCATTTAGACACTTAAAATATTACATTCATAGATTTTTTTTGTACATCTATCAAACATAATCTATTATATCGTTTTTAATATATATGTATTATATTCAAAATATAAATCTATCATTTATTAGAAATAAAGAAAATATATACAATTTCATATTTTATTGTAATGAAAAATGAAAGCCTTTGACTTGTTTTAGTTTACATCTTAAAAATATTTCTTACGAATTGTCACATACTTTTATTTCAATATTGTTACTTAACAAGTAACCATACAATAGTCAAAAATTTGGGGGAAAAGTAATTTTAAAAAATTAAATTGTGAAAGAAATATATTCTACGGTAATTTTTTTTAAATCGAAAACTGTAAAATTTCCATTTTTACCATCTAGATTGAACAAGAGAAGAATAAAGTTCTCAGATTATTTGACGATTTTAATAATAAATACAGTTGATTGGTATTAACCATAGCTTAAATAACCCTTCCCGGTCTAAAATAATTTCTAGTGAGCAAATAAGAACAGTATCACATATGAATACACATTTTTAAAATGATGCTTAAGAAAATAAATATATTTGGGCAATACATTCTCTGTACATAGAAAACTGTTTCTAGTCCTCATGAGATATACCTGATAAACCTGAAAATTAATGACTCACTTTTCAAAAGTGGCACACATATCATTCGACATACACAAAAACACTGAAGGTATAAAATAACAGTAATACTCTCTAATATATACACATACAACACAATATACATACATAAAAGCATATATTACGTACGTTAAAATATGCAATATTACTTTTGGCTGTCAGAAAAAAATACTATAAGACACAATTTTATACCCGTCTGAAGAAAATATTTAGAATGCTCAGCATTAAGACCAATCCAACGGACAAAGAAAGACCATTTGCGGTAGATTTCTTGGAGGATTCTTTCTTGCTCATTTCATCGTCATGATGATGTTCATGTTCATGTTCATTATGTTCATGTTCATGGTGACCAGGATGATGATCTGCACTTCTGGTTCTTCTAGAATGACCTACACTCCCTTGATTCAGCAACGACAATACATTTTGGAGAGAATAGAAGTTGTTGCCGTTCTTTTCTAGAACAACAGGCACCAAAGGAACATTTCTGCTGTCGAAACGAATCGAACCGTTAGAAGGATGAGCATGTCGCATGATCTGGTGAGAAGCGGAAGTGATGTAATCACTACCACCCTTGATGCGCTGGGCAGGTCGCTTACCATCATTGCGAGGGCGCGAGGTTTGCTTAGGTGACACCACCAAAAGAGGAACTAGGTTCTTCTGCTCTGTGTTAATAACTGCAAAGGTGCGACCGGGTGCACTTCCCTGAGAGTGGAATTTGGCATCGTTGTTGACAACCACTGAAATAATCTTCTTTTGTGTGTTACGAGGCCTGTGAGATGGATTTCTTGGTGGCGAAACGCTCTCTGGTGTTGTCTTCTGCAAGACAGACAACTGATGCCTCAATGTGTTTACTGTTGGTCTGGGGACAGCTTGGTTCTTAGAGGGATCATTCCACCACTGAGGTCGATGTTGAGGAGGGATTTCATGACCCCTAGTAGGGTGGTCTGTTACTGGCCTTTGAGGGTGATAGTTGCCTCTATGTCTGATAGATGGTACAACGTCACCGAGTTGGAAGGTTTCCATTGTCACGACTTTGTGAGGACGGGGTGTGCTGTACTTGGACAAGACCTTCGGATGATGGGTTGTTACGAAGAATGTTTGCTTCCCACGCGGTGAAGGAGACATGTTAAAGTACACAGTGCTTTTCTCGGATGTAGTGGGAGGCTCATAAGCCCGAGGGGTGGAATGTAGCTCTCTTTGTGGCTCTATTTCATGAGAAGGGTCTTCTAGTATTAATGGAATGCCATCGTTTCTAGGATATTGAGGTGTTTCATCTTCGTAAAAGAGTTTCTTTTTTTCTCCACCCCTTTTATAGTCGCTAGCTAAGGAATTATAAGTGACATTTTTCACGTGCTGGATACTAGCTTCGTGACGCAGGTTATCGCAAGAGTCGACAATATTTATTTTCCATCCCAACTGCCGATGTGTGAAGCACTGTGCAAAAGAAGTGATTTCATTTGTTAATGGCTTTGAATAACTTATAAGAGATTTTAAATTCAAATCTTAATTTTTAAAGATAAAAAAAAACATTAGAAATACACACACATGATAATTTTCTTTCAATTTTAAAGAAATAATAAACAGTTTAAAATACCATAAACAATGATTTTCAGTAATAATGTTTTATTTTGGACTTGGCATTTTTCAATGACTTTTCATTTAGATTAATAACAATTTTTCCCAAAATAAAAGTTTTTGACATATTTCTGCATTCAAAACTCTAATTGCTACTTAAATTTAGCTGCAGAGATTCAGTACATTTTCTTTTGATATTAGTGTGTTTCAATTCGCTAATTAATCAGTCAGATTCGTTTCTATTTACTCCAATAAAAAATAAGAAATTTAGGGAATAAATTGCTTCTCTTGATTTTTTTATCATTAGATATTTTTAATAAATAAGATAAAAAATAGTTATTATTCAATAAACAATTTTTTAAGACATGACACAGAATATAAATATGCAATAAAAATTATTCATATTAAATTACATGAAAAAAAACTTTTAACAAAAATTAACATTTTGATTTCAGTTCTCATTGAGTTTAAATTTATCGGCATAACCTTTATTACGAATAAAAGAAATATTGTAATACATCAAATAAAATAATCAGCGTAGATTTTAAATAAATAAAGTAATTTTATCTGCTTATATATGTCATGATTTCATGGAAAGCGAGCACTACTAGATATTATTACAAGCATTTTTTTTAAAAAAATTAAAGTATATTAAAGCGTGCTTCTGATTTACAGAAACACTCTAAGAATAGAAAAATATTGATGACACTCTAACTCAAAGAAGATTTCTAGAATGTACCGAAATTTCAGTACGTTGTTCTTACAAAATTAACAGTTAACTATATGCAATTAACTCTATAAACAAAATTAAATCAACTAAAAAACAAAATTAACATTTAATTTTTTTACAAGTCCTACTGCAAAATAAAAACAAAACACATCCATTGCAATTTGAAGAAACTAAAATGATTTCCGTCATTTGAGTTTTTGTAATTTTTAGTGACCACTTTGAAAAAAAAGTTAATTTAAAATACGGAACGAATGAACTAAAGGTGACTTATTGTTTCTCAAGTTTTATAATAAAAGTCATTAAGATGATGTAAATGTAAGAAAAATTAGCAGACTCTATAATCAACAATCTACAAATCTATTTAATAGAACTGGAAAAAAATTGCCTTCCTATCTACTCATGTAATGTTTCTAATCCAGAGATTACTATGATAGATCTCAGAAGTAAATTAGAATGTTTCGC
>BMAW01099167.1:61150-76251 GCA_019974015.1 Nephila pilipes | reverse complement strand
GCCTGCCGTAAAAGATTTCCCCTAGGCAACGAAATCGCTTATCTAAGCGTCGGATCTAAGCAATTAAAATGCCCAACCCAAGGGGTTGTGTCGACCACCCGCTTCGCAAAAAGGGGGAAGGAACAGGAGGCTCTTGCATTTTCGAAGAATTTGTGAATGGAAAGGGAAAACTTTTCGGGACCTTTAGCTGTGCCTAAGTAGATCGCTTTCGGTATAGCTTTACACAAAAAAGTAAAACGCTCGGAGGGTTAAACATGCATTTAAGAAAAAAACTTTAAACTAACAACTATTTAATGTTTTAGTTGTTTTTGAAATATTTCAGCATTTTAAATATTACGACTACTAAAATTTTGATATTTTAAAATACTTTGCTCTACAAACTTGGAAATGTTTCTTATAGTGTTTTACTTGGATTTGGATTTCTTACTGTTATATATAGTTTTATAATTTTTGTTTCTCTCAGATACTGCAGAAAATAATAAGACATTCTTTCTAATTTTGTGGATTTAAAAAAAAATAGCTCTTAATCAAAATCATCTTTCCATGAGTTGAATTATTAAACATATGAGAAAATGCCAGAAAGAATTTCAAAATTTAATACTTATTATAAAATAGTGTTTTAGTATTTTAGAATATACGACCATCATGGAAAACAAAACTCTGGAATTTTTTGGAAAGTTAATGAAAAAGCATAATACATATTCAAAAAAAATTAAATAACTTCGCTAATAATCCATCTATATTGGTAAGAAAATTTGAATATATATTTCGCAAAATTAAAATAAGGTAATAATTTTTCGTATATATTTTAGCAATTTTTAAGGTACTGTTTTCTCATAAGTTTAGTTTAACAAATGTCTCGTACAGAAGTGCATTGAACTATATTGATTAATTCTTAGTTCAATACGTCACTTGTTAACTCTCACTTGTCACTTGTTAACTCTTCCTACGAAACGCTGATTTGAAACTCTTGTTCAAATAACTCTTCTGCAGGAATTGAGGGTTAGTGGAGACTTGACCGTGAAAATTTGTTACGAAATTCATTTTAAGTCACTTATTGTAAATATGTCACTACAGAAACTGAGTGGTTTAGATCGCGACCTCGCACTCGGCACTATTTCTGTCGAATCGTGGTTTCGAGTCTTACTTCCACTATACACTCATCCATTAAAGGAGCTGAAACACGTTAACTATGTCGAGGCTCTTAATTCTCTCTTAAGTGTGTAGTGAAAATTTGAGTAGTGGGGTGCTAGCCCATATATCTTCCTCGTCACTTGAATGAAGTTTAAAAATATGGGATTCATGTTTCAATACCCTGTGTTTACGCTTGTGTTACATCTTAACCTGTTCACTCCCAACATTTGAAACTCTCACATTTGATACGCTGGCGTTTGCTTTCCTGTGCCCAGAATAACACATTGGATACGCTTCGAGAATGCCTGGAAAGGACCCACGTATCAATACAGATACGCTCGATGAGAATGTTTTATTTGAATTCTTAAGTGGAAATAGATGGTGTTAAAATACTGTGAAATCTATGTAGAAAGAATATTTCGAATGTTGACCTTGATGGTTTGGGCTTGGATTTCACTTCTGGTTGTCAGGAGGGGGGGATTGCTTATATAATTAAAAAAGCACTTGTTGCGGCATAGCTCTTTAAAGGTGATAACATTATTTTGAGTGATCGCTTGCTTTTGGTTTGTTTTTATTCCTTTCTTGCTTGTTAGAGTACGAATGGGAATTTATGGATATCTATAAGAGAGTCTTTGGTAGTAGACGCCCTCAGCTGCTTGTTCCATTCGCTATTTTTTTTTTTTTTTTTTTTTTTTTTTGTATAGCAACAGTCATGACAAAAAGAAAGTATTTAACAGGGAATCGAAACTCGCGAATTCATGAATGAATCTGACAGTGATATAAGTGAAAATACTGATAAATCTGCACTGTTTAGTGATTTAGTAGATTTGCCTGAAACATCAATTGATGATATACATGAAAAGAAGAAAATCCTGAAAATACTCGTTTGAGTGTAAGACATGTGACGTTGTAGTATACATTGACGAATTTTTTGTAAATTACCACACAGCAAAATAAGATTTTTTTTATATCTTAATATTCCATGTAATTGCATATCCTTACACAATGAAATTGATGTATCAAACGAAATTTATCACATATTTTCTTAAAATATATGATTTTTGTAATTTCTTGTATAAAACTTATAATTTTCTTTAAAATATTTTTCTCTTTCCTATATACTAAGTGTAATGAATTTGAAATAATATTTATAAAAATCAAGATATTCAAATAATTAGCCGATTTTAGAGGAATTTTTTTAGTGAATTAGGCTTAATACCTAACAATGCCTGGACACAGTGCGACACTCTGCGGTGGAAAGCCGCGGGCCCATGGGAGCACTTCTTTTTCTCCCTTTTGCAGAGAAAGGATTAGTAAAACAATCAATCAATCAATTACTGTTTTCATATTGAAACTTGTAGCAACATGCAAAGCGACTTCTGAATTAGATAAAGACGTTGTATTTTTCAAATATATTTAAGAAGTGCTTATTTTCATCAATCTGTATGGAAGTATTCTTTGTTTGAATTAAGGCTATAATCAAAGAATTTAAAAAAAATAATTTTGTCGGAGTTAAACAAACGAAACTTTAAAGAAAAGAAAATTGAATTAATTTGAAGAAATGTAATTTTTATAAAAAATTATTTTTGGTGATAATGCAAGCGAATATCGCTTTCGATCAAAAACACAAAGTTTAAGAGAATTTGTTTGTTTACAGAAGATAGAATTTTAAACTCTATAAAAATGCCTTGCGGCGTACATTCTGAGTCAATACAAAACTAGGCAGATAATTTCATGTTTCAATATAATTCAAAAAGTTTTATCACGATCGAAATCCTGCTGTTGCTTCCGTGCATGATTTGGAATGAAAAGAGATCGGAAGCTCATTTTCAACTCTCAGTATTTTTACTTAAAACATGGAAAAGGAAGAAAAAAATTCCTAGAAGAGAAAAATCAAAAGCATATCAGATAAAACAAAATACTTGGTTTGTAAACTGAAAAATGCCTGATGGCGTTTAAGCGAATGTAAAACTCTTATCTCTGCTTGATGAAAAAATCAACAAACCACAAAAAGCTAGATTTAAAATACTTTTTCAGGAACTAACTGCTTGTATTCGTTAAATGCAATCTATTCACTTAACTTCAGAGGATCCTTTAATTCAGATAGTACTCCCTCGTGTTTTAAAACGTTATTCGACTAATTCGAGTTACTGTAAAATCGCAGAAAAGTATGTAGATATTATTTGGAGTAGAAACTCAGTAACATTTCAAATAAATACTTTTTTTTAGAAATTCATTTGTTTAGAGTGCGTTTGTATATAATTATGTATGTACACTCACACACAGTTCACAATTTTAAGTTTTCATCAATTAAATTTCTAAAAAAGCTTCAAAAGAACGTTTTTTGTGCAAAGTTTTCAAAGTTTTTCTTTCCTTTTTAGTTCTTCTTTAAAAAATGATAAAACAATTTTCAAAAGTAATCAGCTACTTTCTACCAGCTATTTTAAATCTACTGGATTGAAAAAGTTTCTGGATTAAAAATAATATAAAATAAGTAATATACATATTGATCTTGCTTTCTATTAATAAGTTATACAAATCTTGACCAGCATAATAGAGACTAAAATAAATTTGTTGACATATCTCTCTGTAAGCATCTATTTGATAAACATAAAATTGCTTTTTTCAAAAAACAAAATACTAAAGAAATTAGAGCATACGAGGAGTAGTAAAATATTATTTCTAAGACTAATTATTCTTGTTACATAAACCTTTTGAAATTTCTACTAAGTCTTATATTTCTCTTGTGCCTAAAAATGATATATTAACCTTTCAATAGAAATGCAAAAATATGTTTTAATCAAAAGGTATTTTCCCCCTCCTAGTTGAGACACATTTGAATTCAGGTACCAATTAAAAACATTCCACATGCTTTTATAAAGGATATGTATGATCATAGTTAAACAAATATATTTTTTTCTTAAGAACTACCTAATTTTTAAGAACAAATATTTTTTATATAAAAAGAATAAATAAAAAATAAAATTTCTAAAATTATAAAGTATAATAATTTTTAAAGGAAATACACAATAATGTCATTAGAAAGTTGTCAAAACTTTTTTGAACATTGTTTTCATTACAAAGATTAAAATTTTCCGTAAATTTAAGGAACGCATTTTCTAAAAAAATACCTAAATGCAAATATATCTCAAAATTATCCTCTATATTCATCTAAAAAGATAAAAGAACAATTTTTGTCTAAACATTACTTTTTTAATTCTGTAAAATGTTCAAAATACTGATATTAGGATTAATACAAAATAATCTACGTTCTACAAATAATTTTATAATATATACGTCCCAAAATCAAAGACTGGTCCAAATCGATATTTTAATTTTTCATTAGAATTTCATTTAACGCATGTTCTGTTTCTGTTAAGGAAAAGAACGTTTATGAAACGCATTTGGCGAAAGTTGCAGAAGCGAAGTTATTCTCTTCTATGAAAATTATTTTTAAAATTTGCATACATCTAGAATCTAATGTACATGCTATGCGTCTTAAAACCACCATTTTCAAACTACACGCGCTTTGCCGTTTAGATATAAGCAGAAGGGATAACTCGCCAGTTTTTAAGAAAAATATATAAGTTACTTTATAACTAACCGTTTTTTCTATTAGTTGCCTTATTATTGACAACTATTAAATGTAAATATTTAATAGGAGATAATTGTCTGTTTAGAAGAAGGAAGTATTAAATACAGACTATTTATATGATGCAAGGGAAAATATATCAAAATTGTCTGGAGGATCTGAAAAAAAAAACCCATGTCATTAACATAAATATTAAAATTGCATTTATAACGAATGCTCTTTATAAGGAACTAAATAATTGTTTTAAAACAATTGCTATCATTTTATATATTTTAAGTATAAATAAGTTATATTTTTTATTTCATGAAATGTTTTATTCTATTTGCAGTTTAGTTCCTGAAAACAATTTCGCTCTGTTATATTATTAAATCTTTGATGGATATTTAAGGATAACATCTCGAAAAACGATTACTATAAATGAATATTTTTCTCTTACATTTCCTTAAATTATTTTTTTCTCAAACACAAGAGCCGTATTTCGGAATTATCTATCTTCCTTTAGTACAAAATATCCTTAACGTAAATCGATGCAGAAAGGAACAACGAACACTGGTCAGATGTGCGTATGCGTGTGGATTTAAAATTCTGAAAAAAATATTTTTTTCAAGTTAGAATAAAAGAACAGCTTTTATATATTTCTGTAATGGACAATGGTCTATTTTTTGTCATTTTACTCGTTACAAAGTAAACTGGTTCAAGAATTTCAAAATATTAGAAGTGTATGTTTGTTATTTGGGAATAAAATTAAACGAGGGCACAAACTATCAGTTTATTTTAAGCCAGATATTTTCTTATCTAATCGTTAGATATGCAGATATTTTAGAATTGAATGTGCTTTTAAAACAGAATTAATTTGTTCGTTGTTTATATCTTTTTATAAATATATAATTTGGAATATTATTATACTTTTGAGCTTTTTCAGCTTCACAAAACAAAAAACTATTTATTTAAAAATTCATTCAAATTATTGCACCTTGCACTTAGAACAAATATTTTATAAAGGTTTATTTTTTGTAGAAAAATTTATCTTCAAAATTGAAAAATGTATTCCACCATTAAATCACAAAGCATGTCAATAATACTTAATTTTTAGAAAGGAAAGCAACTACTGAAAATCATAACCTGTATCGTACATTTTTTTTATTCCAGAATTTTTCTATAGATCGTCAACCGTCACTTCGAATCCCTTATTAAGTTGATAATATTTCTGTAACATTATCGTGCGCAGATCAGATAATTTACACCTGTAGATCATTATTTTTTATGCATATATGGAAATACGTATCTGACGCTGAAACTGTATTTTATTTCTTCAAGTTTTAGGGTAAATTTATTCATATGGAATAGTAGATTGCGGTTCAGTTTTTGTGTTGTCCTGCCATAGTATTTGGTAATATGATTAGGATTATTGTAAGGCCACAGCAAAGATAAATCATTTTTAAATATCTATTATATATATATATGAAGATATTTCCTTATTATAATATTTATATAATAACTTTTCATCAGGCATCCGGGCTTTTTCGTTCGAACTTTGATTTCGAATGCGTATTTGAAAGCCATGAGATATAAATTATTATTTAACTTATAAAAATAATGCATACAAAATTAACGAACTGCTTAATTATTAGAGACTCTTATATAATTAAAATTAAATTCTTTGGTGCGCATTGCTATACTCTTATTACAAACATTACTTTTAAAAATAGAGAGCCTATATATATATATATATATATATAAGCTACTTAGACAAAATTTTATCAGATTACGTTTAAGAATATTAATTTTGAAAAATTCTTTCTCACAGTATTTTTTCGTATCATTATTAAGTAAATTCATTAACTATTTTATACATTCATTTTCAACTCCTGCATTTATTCATAAACGTTCTCTCTTATTTTAAGCAATCCTTGCCTAATTAAAATTCCTCGTTTTATAAAAATTTATTCCCTACTTTTCATAACTCGTATTAATAATTCATATGAATAATATCCTTGCATTATTCGTGTTGAATATAATACATTAATAATTAAAATATTTGTTCTGAATCTGCACACATGAAGAGTAGATATTTAGATGTTTATTACATTTTAGTACCTCTACCTGATTCCATGCTGCGATAAATAATTGACGATGATATTCAATCTTATGCATTATGTTTTTATAATGCTTTTTACATCAGATTTTGGAATTGTTACATTCTCATCAAATATATAAAATATGGGAAGGATTATAAATAATTAAATTTCGATAAAAGTTATTGTCGTGAGTAATAGGTAAATAAATATTTTAATATTATTTCAGGCTATATTTACGTAAATGGTAGGAAAAATAACATGTTTCCTTAGCATATTCATAAATAACTTACTAATTATTTTATAACTTTAACTCTATTCTATTATTAATTTAGACTTTTTTTTTTGAGGCAACACTTTTTCTTCAGTGTAATTTTGAACGAAGTGCACATTTTATTCTTTGTATCTAAATTTTCAAACTTAACTTTTGATTTTATCTTAATAAATTTTGTTATCTATTGTTTTAGTACCAGAAACTTCCTGCTGCAATTTTCAGAATTTAATTATTTATGATTTAAATTTATGTGACAAATTTTTATTATATGTATAGTCTTTATACAGAGTATTTCCAAATTTTATAAAAGTGTTCATTACATATTTATAACTATAATCCTAACCATATTATTAATTGTTTAAATATATTCAATCGTATATTCTGTTTCCTGAAAAAGAAGGGAAATTTAAGCAGTGAATGAATCGAGTAATTAGAATGACTCATTAGAGGCTTTGTCTCTTTATGAAGACAAATCGACGGTTTGTTAAGCTTTTCCAAACCTTGGAAATTGTCCCTGTGGGGGAAAAGATAGAAGATTTTGCTTGCTATCTCAAAGAGAAAGAGAGAAAAAAAGAAATATAAAGAGAATAGAAAATTAGTTAGGATTTCTTGTGTTTCGTCCAATATAAACGAAAGGAAAGAAGGGCGAAGCTTAATTGGTTATCAATTCTGAACAGATAGAAAACATTAGCCACGCTCCAAATTGCATTAAAGTGCAATGAATTTTTTTAATGATAATTTAAAGCCAAAAACAAAAGTGAACACGAATTAATTTATAAATACTGCTGTACTTTATTTACGCGAGTAGTATTTTTATTAATTTTTTTTCTTTTATGACTACATTAAAACCTTTTTGGAAATTTAAGCAAATCAATTTGGTTTGTAAGTTTTCATCTAAAATATTTCAAATTGAATGAAAGTAATAATTATTTTATTTATTTTTTCTTTTAATCTTTAACTGAATTGTTTCTCACAAAATGTTATTATATATTTATTACTTATTCAGGATGTTTCGAAACTCCTGAATATAAATTTAAGCCTTGCTAAAGAACATCTAAGCAAGTAAATTTCTCCAAACAATGCATAAGCGGATTGCAAGTAGTTAACCGCAGACGGCACTGTATTAGAAAGCATAAAGCGGGAGTTTTCACACACATCATAGAGGGAGGGGAACTAGCTAAGGTGTTGTCCTCGTCACTTGACAGAGGTTCAAAATTACGATGCCTTCTCTAATAGCCCTCATGTTGCTTCTAGTGCGACGTTAACGAGTCTATTCAATCAAGCTTACACATCGCCATTTCTATCGTGGAATTTCTATCGTACATATCGATAAAAATGAAAGAAAAAAATAATAATAACATAACATATGCAATTGAAAATACTATATATCGTATAATATGTTCTTGCAAATCAAAAACATCTAATGGAATCCAACAGTTTTAATAACTCTTCACAGAGAGCACTGCGCGAAGATATTTTGATAGTATAAATATTAAATATTTTTCCTTTCTACTCAAAAGAGTAGAGCAGTGAGTGTAAAGGATATGACTCAATGTGTATCTAATTTCAACGTGCTGAAGCATTAATCAATATCTTCTTTAACAAAAGTCTTTTTCTGAATTATAGATTATTGTTCATAGATTGTTCCTCACGAAAAAAATCTATGAGCAATAATCTATGATTGCCAATTGGATTGTTTTATATTACATAACCCAAATAATTCAATTCATTGCTATACAATTAATGCACAGAGTTTCATCACTGAAAAATGATAAGAAAGTATATTTTACACTATTCTGATCCATTTTAAATTGACGATGGACTTACATAATCCAAAAGATTAATGAAACAATCAGTATGCAATAAAATAAAAATTATTTTAGGTACCAAAAAGGAAGCAACTCCAAGTTTTTGAAAATTCCAGCCCCCAAAATAACGTTTTCGCTCCAGAAAACGACTCCTCAAATAGATAAACTTAGTGACAACAATTATCCTATTTGAAAACTCAAAATAAAAATAGTATTATTTATAAATATAGAGAGAATTTTCTTGCTTTTATAGAACACGATACACCATCTGAACCAAATAAGAAAATTAAAAATAGAGATATACAAGAGAGATCAGTAATTTACCTCAGTTTATACAGAAAATTCACAAATAAAATATATTAAATGTAACACTGCGTCGAAAACGACATGGAATACGCTGAAAGATATCCATGGAATAAGTAACCTGTGTAGCAAACTATTCCTGCTAAGAAAATTAATTCCGACAAAATTGTCCGAAGACGATAACATGATCGAACACATCGCTCAAATACTTGACTTAATTGACAAAAGGCCGAGGCGAAGAATTCAATGACTACCTATATCGCAGCACTCTTGTTAGTTTCCATCGCTAAATCTTATGACGTTCTAAAAACTACGTCAGAAATGAATTAAATCCTGAATAGATTAAAACCAATTTCAGAGATGAATACAATTATCGCAAGGAACACGAAGCTGATCAAAATGTGACGCATTCTTCCAAAACAAATGTCATCTTTAAAAAGCGTAATAAGAATAAGAATGAGAAGTTCTGTACTTTCTGCAAGAAATACGGTTACACACGAGATTGTTGCAATCAGAAAAACAAGAATTTTGAAGCTAGAGAAAGTTTTTTATATCAAAAAGAACTTCAGCCTTACCAAAGCAAAACGAAAAAAAAGTGTCTAAATATTAATAAAACAACTGAATGCACATGGAAATAAACAAAATTGAAAATGTCCTTAACAGAACAAATATTAAAGTTCTCGAGAATGGAACTGTAAAGCACTCTTTTCTCGCGAATGATTATATAAGGAGTAAACCTAATATTAGTTATTTCATTAACTGTGGTGCTAGACAACACCTAATAAAACAAGCGAGCTTATTCTCGTCTCTAAATGAAACTGTGGATTCAATTAAAATTATCATTGTAGATGGAAAATTTATTTCATCACATGGTATTGAAATTATTTATTTCGAAACCGAAACGAAAGACGACTTTTAGAACTATGTTTGAAGTGTGCATACTATTTACCTTAATTAGAGGATATTTTATAATCGGTTAAAATAATTAGGATTTTGCTGCAAATTTCAAAAACGAAAAATGTGTTGGTAAGATGTCTGTTGATTATGATGCAATTTCAAATTGTAAGTCTTTATGATGTAATTATGCACAAGGATAAAATTTATTCAAAATTCGACTTTGTATATAGTTTTGAACATCATAATATTACAGCTATTTATAGTATAAGTATCTTGGAATGCTTGGACGTTAATGTTGTTAGGCAACCTGTAAATAAAAGCCATGCTGGTTGTATTAAGAAAGATCACTGTATCTGTGCATGACTAGGTAGATTGCATTAAAATAAAATTTTGGAATTTACTTGTCTTTAAGAAGCAAAGCAGATAGCTAGACATCCAATAGATTTATAATACAGTGAACTCTTGTGGACCGATGCTAACATTAGCGGGCATTGCTACTTTCTTGCTTTCTTAGATAATTACTCTTGATACTCATTGATATATCTTCAACTCAAAAACTATCAAATGAATGAAAAATTGAAGGAATGCGCTGCAACGACACGTAAAAGTTTGGAAGAACACTTAAAGTTTTTAGAAGTTATAATAGAAGGGAAAAGAATTGGAAAAGAATCAGAGATATTCAAAAGAATCAAGGAATCTCCACTGACTAGTCCTAATGGAATGGGGACTCATATTGGAAGATTTGGATCATCGTTAAGAAGACGAGAATATTCTCATCTAAAGAAAATCTACCTCAAAGAGTTTGGTCTGAATCAGTCATGACAACAAACTACGTTCAAAACAGGTTGCTTACAAAGTTCATTCGAAATATAGACTGGCCGGAAATGAGATCTGTCTATCCCAAGAACATTTAGAAGAAAGGCCTTTACATACGCCCATAAAAGCAAGTGTCCATTTCTTTTATGTTATTCTGTAATGAAATAAAAATTTAAGACTTGTGACTAAATTTCCAAATAGAAAATTTTGAAAAAAATATGTGATTTTACAAGTATGTCATTACACAGCAATATAAATTACTTTATTAGATATATGTCCTAGGAAAAGTTCACATTTCATATCTCTCGAAAATAAGTAGTTCACGTAAATGCTTGAAAGTTAATATAAATGTCATTTGCTGTAGTTAGATGTCGACATACATTTTTTCTATTGAACTCTTTTCAGCGTTTGAGAAATACATCATTTATGAATATTTTGGAAAGTGACATAAATTGTTAAAACAAATCATAAAAACCAAGCGGGGTATGATTTTCCCTAAAACACTAACACCATTGACAGAAAACTTGGTGTGACTTGAAACGTCATCTGAATTATCCCCGGTGTTGAAAAATGTCAAATTGTATGTGAAGGCGAATGTGGTTATTTGAAAGTAACCTAAGAACTTTCTGGATTTAACTCTTCTAAAATGCTAATTTATTTTATTACAACGATTTTTTTTATGAAAAAATTTCCGTTTATTCTCCTGATGTACCAGAATAAGTGTTTGTATAGTTTAATAAATTGTATGTAGTCGTATTTTTCAGTTACATGTAACCCTATACCAAATTAAGTTCGTGTAACGGGTAATGCATACGATGGTGGTTCAAAATGTACATGTGGTTGATGGCAGGCGGCATTGCAAAAACAAATTGTTGTTTTCATTGTGTGCTGCTAATCCAATATTCGGAGACAAACTAAATTTCCATGAATAATATTCCCAGGTTCGTTTTGATCTGGCAGCCAGGAGTTCGGAAATCAATATTTGAATAGAATCGCATCGAGTTGTCACCTTCGACGAGTTTGGGATACACATTATACACGGAAACCGAGAAATAATCAAAACTATGAGTTGTTTCCCGTAAATCAGCTGGAAGGGAAGCGAACAATTCTTAGGATGCGAAGGGCATCGTCTTCATGGAGTTTCTAGAATGAGAATAAATCATATTTTTTATCTCTCATGTTTTAATTCACCATTAAAACGATTAATTGAGAATGCTCCAGCGAATTGTGTCATTCCTATTTTCTATTTGAAGTACTCTGGCACTCATGTTACCAACCTCATATATCAGTTTACTATACTACATTCTTAAAACAGAAGATATATTCATTTAATACGTTTTATGTGTAATAATAAATTGCAAAGTGTGGTCAAGAAAAAATGAATATGTAATTAAGAGCGGTGATGAAAATACAATTATTCATCAAAATGTTCTCTATCCGATGAATAAATTTTCATATAGAAATAAGAAATATTTAACTCTTGTAACTTTATTTTTGTAATTATTATAAACAAGAAATCCATTTTCATTTACTACATATAAAATGTTTTAATTAACTATAATATCCAATTATTTCACATGCTCTTAGCTTCTGTTTGATTCAAAATTATCATTATTATCATTTGGAAAGCATGTCTTTAGGATGAATTTAGTTTTGGAAGTAACATTACTGGAACGAAATATTAACTAGACGTTATAATTAGGTAATAAAAGAAGCGAACAATCCAAAACATTTGCCATAACTGTCGGCATCCTCTCATTTAAACGATGATTTTGCTCTTGTGTTGAATTCTGCAACTGAATTTTAACAGTTCATATAAATATTCTTTATTATTTTTTCCATAATTAACATTCTTTAGTTACAGTCATATTTTTTATCGCTCACGTCTTAATTCACCATTAAAAAGGCTTTACCACATTCTGTTCTTTTATAACTAAATCACAAAGCAAATTAATAACTTTTTTTTCAGAATCACTCTTATATTTAACATAGAAGTGCAAAGTAACTCTTGAAAATAGAAATTATTTTAATATTCTTTTCCCTAAATATATTTCTTTTTAAAATATCGTTTTAAATATTTATTTAATCCAAACAAAATCATATAATTTATTTATTGCTTCAGGGTAGTAGTTTAATTTCGAAGTGGAATAAATGACCCACAATGTTTTGTATATAATATAATCTTCTCTAACGAATAAAAACAATAATAAGAATACTGAACCCGAGATCTCTAAGAATACTGAACCCACGATAAACTCTCTCTTTTATCTCTTCAGAATACTGAACCTACGATAAACGTTCATGAAATTTGTTAACATATTATTCAAAATGACGAGTTATTTAAGTTCAATTGTAAAATTATAGAATGAGTTTTTAAATATATTTGTTTTAAAGATCTTAAGAAAAGTTTTCAAACGAATAATTTTATCAATCACATTCTCCTTTTTCCTTATCTTTTTTTCTGCAGGAAATATGAGTGTTGAACGCATAAATATTTTTCATCAATGATTACATATGCAGAACGTATACATCCCATGAAAGTTAAAAGTTTGTCTAATATATACTTAACAGATATAATATGTGTGTGAAATGCCTCTGTCATTAAATTATTATTACAGAAGATTGTTAATTTTCAGGAAAGTAAAGTTAGCAGATTTGTATAATATTTCATTGTTTATCATAAGATTAATTTTTATAGTTTATTTTCACCATAGACTGATTAGTTGGTATTTGCAACTACACTGCCTTTCGGAGTTGTATTTTAGAAAGAACTATTCGAAAGAAACCTTTATTTAGGGTTGCCAGATATAAGTATTTAAAACTACCGCAGATTGCATTTCATTTTTCCTCAAAATAACTTTCTTTCCCCTCCAAAACAGGTATTCCAGTTACGTCATTATTTTCTTAGCAACAGCCAAAGGTAATCCTTACTATAAGGCATATAGAGAAATTTTCATTCTACTCCTCTATAAAAAGGCACTATTTAATCAACTATCCTCTAAATAGAGCTTCTTCTATTATATGTTCGAAGATAATTTTTCCGTGTATCAATAAATATATACCCAAGAAGGAGGCGTTTTGATTTTTCTCACCTAAATTTCCCCATAATTGATTTTAATCCTTAGGTTACATATAAGCATATGTGTGTTTTAACTGATTTGCATTTAACTTAGCTTGTCCGAACCAGACCAAGAAGTTATTCATGAAACTTAGGCAACTAACTACTAAAAGACACAATAGTCGACAATAAAGCATTCTCAACGGGAAAACATAGATATTGTGAACTATCCTCAAGAAAATCTACCTTTTCAAAGATATTTCGAAAAAAAAAATTGATAAAAATTTAACTGTAATTTTTTAATATTTATGAATATATATATATATATATATATATATATATATATATATATATACTGAAAATTTATGAAAGAATAATTTAAAATATTTAAAAAGACAAAAATCCAGAAAGAAATGTAACAATGAAAGAAAAATAAATGAAAATATGGAACCCGGCAAATCAAAAAGCAATATCGGGCTGAGAACCGATTAAGCGGGGTTAAAACAGTTTAATGGTACCAACCTATTAATATATATATATATATATATATATATATATATTCATAAATATAAAAAATTACAGTTCAATTATATATATATATATATATATATATATATATATATGCATATATATTAACATGAAACACACATAAAGCAAAGAAGAATCTAACATTAAAACAAAAAGATTTAAAGTTTTATGAAGACTCTTTCCGTGCAACCGAATATTGATGTTATTCCGTCAGAATATATAGATAATAATGCATTAAAACTACATTATAAAAGGTGTAGAATTAGGAATAACATTAAAAACATAACAAAGGGGAAACAAAATTAACAAAACAATTGTAAAATCAAAAAAAAAATATATTTAAAAAAATTTACTTAAAATTTATATAACACATTTTCTAACGAAACTTAGGGTTATTTCAGTATCAATAAAATCTAATAAAGCGAGTCTTGACATTTATTACAGTAAAATGCAATATTACAAGAAAAATTTATATATATATATATATATATAACACATCGATCAATAACTCCTGAGTCTAACATTGAAAACAACATTTTTTTTCCAATTTTTTTTTTTATTCATCAACATAACACCTTTTGTTAATCACCTTTTAGGGTGATACAATCGTTCCAAC
>BMAW01099167.1:33239-45953 GCA_019974015.1 Nephila pilipes | reverse complement strand
ATGGTTTGGGATAAATATAGTTTAGGCTATTTACTAACAACCGACATATATTTTAAAGTCACGACAGAGTGACAAGTACAGCACCTAAGATAGTTCCTGCTTCTACTAACTTTTTACACTACGGTACATGAGATAATCTAGGGTCACTGTCATGTACATTTTTAAAATCCCTATTATTTCATGCACAGTTTTAAGGGTTAGTCAGATAAATCTTTAAAATGGTCAGTCACGGAACACCTTACCATGTCTACTTCCGGCTCAGAAACTGTGTTAAAGAAAATGTTTTTCAATTCGATTCATCAACAGAAATGGATACATATATTTCTACGTTCCCCCATGTATAGTGTACTTAAGCCCCGTAATTCAAAATAAACACTATTTCAAATAAAAAGAAATGGAAACATAATAACGGATAGGGTAATTTTTTTTTTGTTTAAGGGAATCTTTATAATGAGTAATTTGTGTTTTTTATTTCAAATTTTAGATAAGTCTATTGAATTAAAAAGGCCTTAAAAGATTATTGAGTCAAATTGAATAAGGTGTCTTGTGTTGTATTTAGTTTTAATGATTTTGTTGAAATGTTCCAAGTTTGAGTAACAAAAGGTCTCATTAATTATATAGGAATGTAAAAAAATGGTAAAGGACCATACTTGTTATTGTGAAACATAATGGTAATTGTTATAATAAAAAGCCTTTAACGGGAACCTGATGAATTTGAAATATATTTAGCTTTAAATGAATTTCGCATTAAGAGGTGAATGTAGAAATGTGATGTCATTAATTACCATGTCCTCAAATTTTTCTTTTAATGTTCACGTAAAAAATTAATTTATACGAAATAAAACAAAGCACAAGATTCATTGATTTTGGTTCAAAATCCAAAACAAATTCCACGAACCTTGACAATCCATTCACTAAATTAGAAGAGTATTCATTTGAATGAAATGTTTTGAGAATGGCAGAGCTAACAACTACTAAAAGGCATGTTGTAATCTAGCAACAGTAACAACCATTACTTTTTTTTCAACAAATAAATTATGAGCCAAAATGATCGCACTCGAGAAACCAAATCCTTTCACATTAAGTTTTTTTTAATCATTTTAACATAAAAGAAAATGAATGAAATCGCGTAATATTTTGTCTGGACTGTACAATTATATGGTTTAAATGATTTTTCGTGTTAAACATTTTTCACTTTATTTACATATAAAAATCAAAAACTAATATAAAATTTTTGGAAACTTTCTTTTTCAGAATTTACAAAATATCATGCAAACATTAAGAATTATGTTTAGTCAAATTTCAGTTCTAAGGACTTTGAAAATTAAACAATTTCGTTATAATTAACTCAAATAGTTATAATGGATTCAGACTTACTTGTATAATTTAAATTAACAATATTATATAAAAATGTATTGTAATAACTAAGAATAAAAATTTAAGAATAAGCAAAATCTAATGGTTTCAATTAAAAGAAACTATACTAAAACATACGCATCAAAAAGTTTATAAATTAAACCATCCAATCTTAAAACTTAATTAAACCATTTATGCATATATCGGTTAAAAAATATAAGTTCTGGGAGACTTAAATTTATTTACCTTTGTACGATATAAAAGAAAAAAAATAACACTTTTATTAGAAATATGAAGTCAAATATCACATATTTGTATAAAAAAATAATAAGAATAAACAACGTGAAATAAATTTAATTATTCTACTGTCAGAACCTTTTTATTTTAAAACTACAAAAACAAATGCAATTTAAACAAATTAATTTATAACAAATACAAATTTCAAAACTATTTATCTGAACATACGCAAAAAGAATAATTACATATGTGAGTACTTAAAAACATATTTAAAAACGTTTAGTTATTTAAATTTTCGTTACAAACTTTCTTGTATCATAAATATGCATTTTACACCACAACACACGCATATACAATGATCTTTTTTTCGTATTATCGAAAATACTTTAAGATATACTGTTCTTAATATATATATCGTGTGAGAATTATTTCCTTCTTACCATCTTACATAAAATTTGTTTTCTTTCAAACGAATCGCTTTCTAAAACTGGTAACTGAATTTCTCCTGGCAAACTTTTGTACTTAAAAATCGCCAAATAAATATGTCGAACATTTATTTGGCGCCCAAGCGTACAAACAACCAATAAACGAAGAGAATGCATTGCTCCAAAAGTATTGGAAATGCTTTCCTTTACTTGGCATGTAAGAATTTGCATCTTCGTAAAGAACATGAGAACAAATAAAAGAAAATTAATGATTCCTCTGAGCCTTACTTTCGTATAAACGTCGAATTAAATGCTACCGTTCTGTTGATAGAAAACGACGGTGCCTTTGACTTTATATTGCTTCATTAACAAACATAAGAAGACGTGGGATTTTTTTAAAGTAAAAAGTTTTCGATCGTTTTTTTTCTTCTTGAAAGTGTGAGTGGGCTCTTTACGGGTTTTAATGGAGGATTTGAGAATACTTAAGCGCAATGTAAGGTTTTGCATTAATAATTCTTCGGATTATTCTTTCTTTATTTCAGTGTTGTTGCATTGGATATAGTCAAAAACATTTTTTTTTCCTTTTGGATTAAGAATATCTAAATATTCCCATTTAAATTATTTATGAAAAAAAATAAATCTAATGGATATTTTTTATGGTTTTTGTATAAAAGTGCTTGAGTCTGTGTACGCAGAAAGCAAAAGAAACGAAAGGACACCAATAAGTAATTATGCGATTTATTTATTCAATGAACATCAACAAAAGTATCATGATAAGTTATATAAGGGTTCATGGTCAACTACATACAGGATGTACTTAAATTATCTTCCACTAGATGTGATGCAGGCTTCACATCTTCGATGCATGGTGCCCGGACATTCTCTAAGTTTCTGGGTGTGTTTCGGATTTCTTTATAGCCATTACGATGAGTGCTAACAGGTCCTGTTAGTGTTAATAGGGATATCATATATCAGTGACATGATATGCCAACAGAATAAGTAATCATGGCCTAATAGTTCAGGTTATCGAGAAGCCAATGCACCGAACCACCAAGACCGATACCTTGTTACCCAAATGTTGCGTATAAGTGGTTACGAGCTTCTCACTGCATTGGGCAGGTATCCAAGGGATTTATAGTTATAAGTATACACTTCATCAAAAATCGATGCATTTGTGCACCTCATGCGTTGAACTTCTCAGTCCTGTACATCAGATGCATATCCGCGTGCATATAATCGACAATTTTACTACCACTGCGTCAATGTGTGAAATTAAATTTCTCTGCAAGAACTCTAGTGAAACCAGTACAACTCCATCTACCACGTTTGGAAAGCATTTTTGGAACTGAATTGCTATGTGATTCCAAATCGTTTAGGTGCATCCTAACTCTCCTAGAAGTTTAGTACATTCAGTATAAAGAGTTAATAAATATTATGTACAATTTAAGATGGAAAGGGCCAACATCTCGTTAGTAGTCGACTATGGATTAGTGATATTTTTGTTGTTTAAACTTCATACTCTGAATAGGTTTAATTGACCCTCTTCTATATCTCATTTATAATAGCTTTTATAGATTTTAAGTATGATATCCTATTCTTATGCATTCATGAAATAAATATGTATATTTGGTTTATAACCTCTTTCAAATGGCAGATTTTTTTTCTAAGCAAAAGAAAAAAAAAACGATATTTTACCTGATTAATGACATTTTGCTTGATTTTACCTGATTGTTTCATATTACAAACATGTGTAGAATTACATACAAAATGAATTTTTGGCTGTTTTAAATTCCAAATAATAAATGATAAAAACTAGCTCTCTCTCCATCATTTCGTTCTCAACCGGGTATGTTTCATACGAGCCAAAAATTAATAAACCGATAATCATCAGTTGAAATACGATTGGCAAGGCCAAAGTTTCAAACGGGGAAAAATTAACCAGATACAATACTATATATTATATTATATAAAAATAAAGTAAAGATAGAGTAGGTATTTCTGAAAAATTAACCGCTACATATTCATGCAAAATTTAAACTTGGAAGTGTCTTATGTGTTTATTCCATAATGTATTTGACCTGGTTGCAATAAATGCGATTGTGTTTTTAAATGTAAACCCTTATTACAATCAAAATGACTAAATGAACGTGGAAAATAGTTTATTAAATATCATAGAAAGATTAACATGAGAAAACCTCTCAATGAATATAAAGAAGAAAATGGCAATAGCAGAAGGTGAAAAATTGGAAAATATTTAAATGCCTAATGAAGGAAGACATAAATATTCATTAATGCATAGTTTTAAATCACGTTTCATTTTTTCATACAAAGGAATTTCCTTTTTCATGATACGAATAGAACAATCCTCTAGGTTAGTGAAGGGTAAGACACTATATAATATAACATCACAACTGCAGAGTTCATAAATGTGTTTTACAAAAACAGAAAACCTTAAATATAACCAATATCAATTTAATAAAATGATCGCTGAGGCCCAAGTTGATTTTCATTTTAATTAGCCATAATTTTGTAAAAAATCGATTTCAAATCCTTAAACAAAAAATTGATGATTCCTTAAATTTCAAATAATATTCAACTATTCCAGTTTCGATTTAATATTAAAGGTTTGTGAGGTTTGTTCTTATTTACAGTTATTTCCTTTTGAAAGACTATGATATTCTGTTCCCTGTTTATTCTTCCTTTAATGAACCTATCTTTTTTCCAAGAAATTAGTGTATGCAAATAGTTTAAAAACAAACTGAACTGAATAATTTAGCTTTACAAAGAAATATTCTTCAAAGATACAGACGAGGAAAAAAATTAAGAAAATCTCAGTTGAATTTATATGTGATCGATAGTTATATACTTTCACTATTTCTTCAATAGTTAAACTTTACCTTCATCTTGAATCTTATTTTTTTTCTATTCATATTCTTAGTTTTTCTCAAGTTAGAAGCTTATTTTTCTTATACCTGTCAAAACAACTAAAAATAAAAGAAATATTTTATCTCATGCTGTTTGTTAACTAAAGTTATATGAACACTGATAAGTGAGAGATGATGTAAATTATTAAAACAATTACTAAATACCATTTTTTTAAGTTTAAATAAGGTAAGTCTGATTTTACTTCAAAAAATACTAAAATAGCATATTGTGGAAATTGTACGTAAATGAAGCCAATGAATAAAATAACGTTTTATAAACTTTACCAACAATTATCAGCATTAATAAAATATGCAATATTTTAACAACAATTAATACAGAAATGAGTTACTTCATTACAGTAGAGAATATAATGCTAATAAACAATATAAAATATTAAACATTTAAGCATGTTTTTTTCCTTCTTAAATGCTTAACCTGAATAAGCAATGAAAGACAATGTGGCTCTTGATTAAATAGACTATCACACTTTTTTCTCATCAATTAAATCATAATTGATAACAGGTTCATCATAAATTAAGTATTTGTGAATTACATGCATTAATTTTCTGATATTCTGCAACTGTTTATTGCAAAGCCAAAAAAAGCAATAATAATAATAATTACAGAATTTAAAAGTTCTATGCAAAATTTTGCTAGGAACAGATTTATACACACAAGGTGCTCTTTTTTTAATAATTAGTATTAACTTACTCAGTTAAAAATAAGAATTTAATGTAAAAAATGAAATATCGAGAAATGGGAGGTAGTAAACTTTTCTGAAGTTAAAATTTAAGTAAGCGTTCCATTGTTAAATTGAATAAATTTAAGCTAAATGTAATTGCAATTAGAGCAAACTGTAAATTATTAAATTGAATATTATATCACCTATATTTAATTAAAATTAAAGCAAACGATAAGATATTGGAAAGTGATCTAGTGCTCCAAAAGTGGTCTATCTAACAAAATAGCCCCTTGGGCGGCTAATAAAAGAGAAGAAAAAAATTTCGGTAAATTTTCCGCTTCACACTGTTTCAATACTATGCTGTACTTGAGACATTCCCAGAAATCGCAGTCTTGTTTGATATCGTTGAAGTACGAACGCATGTTTGCAACGTCACAAATTATTTATTATATAATGGACCTGTAACATTATTGTCTATATAAAGGTATAAACTTAATATTTTACTTTATTGTAAAATACCCGACATTTTTTTGTTTCTGAAATGTGCAGCAGAAAAAAAAAGAATTAGAAAGCTGTAAGATAAAACATGTATTTACAAATTAAAACGCCGATCTTCATACAGAAAATAGTATCATCAATAGCATAGTATAAAACATACGGAAAAATAGTACAATCAGCAACAACAACCTAACTGCAACGTGACTTCTGTAACAAACATTACAAGTTCCATAAACAATGTGGTGGAGGAAATTTAAAAAATGGCTTTTCATCTTGATTTACATGGAAAGTGAATGCAATACGCCTTTAAGGCAAACAATTATAATGGAAAAAGTGAGATAAGATGATCAATACCGGTTCATAAAAGAACAAAAAAAAATGCAATTCTTATTCAATGTTCCGTTTTACTTATCCCCATTATTTACGTGTTAAGATAACCTCTCTAAACGCAATTTCACTTTGCTCTTATACTTATTGAAACGTATCTGAAGGGTATTACTGTATTTATTTTCCATTTGAAAGTTCTTTATTATTACCACCACAAATGTCATCCATCATCCTTGATCTGTAAAATCTTATACCATGAATGATTGTCTCTCCAAAATTAATGTAGTTAGTTTTATCTTTGTCTACAGAGACTGAGGAGAGATAAGTATAATATCATTACAAAAGTTGAATAGTTTGCTGTACGTATAAATGTCATTAATCATTTCCTTCAGATTATGCACCAAATGAAATGATTTCTTTTCCAAGTATTGCACTTTATCATAATTCTGAATTTTATGAGGATCTATTCATATCTGTTAAAATAAGATAGCTTTAAAAAACATATTTATGTTTTACAACCTTTTTCAAGTGTTCTCCAGTTTAAAGAAAAATATAAGTATTTTTAATTCTTGGAAATATATATTTTAGATAAATGACATTTCTTGATTATAGTTATAGAGTAGAAGAAAATTTAATATATTCTTCATTGCGAGTAAAAATTTTCACTTTTTTTAGCTTTTGGATTTTGGTTAATCCATAAAAAAGGTACTATAATAATTTAAAAACCAATAGTTTGGGGATGAATTGTTTTGATTTAGTCATAGTTTTCTTCATTTATTTTTCTTAAAAAATGAGTCCTTCATAACATTTAATTAAGGAAATAACCTTAGTGAATGATAGTTACTATCTATTTATTCGCTTCTCAAGTTTACATGTTCAATTATATTTACGTGTTTTGGGCATATTTTAAGGAACAAATAATAGCCAACCTTTGCCTACGTTCTTGAGTACATTTGTATTTACACGCTTGTAGTCTCTATTCTAGACAGAAGCAGAATGCCATCAATGGCAAAAATCCAAAAATTAAAATCTAAAAATAAACATCAATCTGTTCCAATAACTACTTAGAACACCACATCACGACAAAGGAACCTAGTACTGAAAGGGTAAAAAAGAAGAATGTATCTTAGTTAAACAACATATTAAAATATACTGAGGTCAGTGTTAATGGAAAAAAAAATGGGAAGGAGCCACTTTATGACCAAACTTGTTAAACGCTTCGGTACTAGAAACGGCAAGGAAATGAAAAAAGACTGGCGTAAAGTTTCTTTTGGGTGTAAAAATTCAGGAATACAAATTGGTTGTGAAAAAAAATATCAAACTAAATATATTCTGAATTATTTATTTATGAGTGGAAGATTAAATGAAACCAATACCTATCGACCATTCATAAGTTTCCTACACGTTCATGAATTTCCTAGGACTGTAGAGAACCGAAAAATACAGAATAAAACTTAACTTCATCTCGGTGCAAAACATATTTTATTTACAATCCATTGCAAAATCGATTATTTGGTTGCTTCTAACTGGCACTCGCACATCAACTTATTCTTATTCCTCACTGGTCAAAACGTGTTGCCGCTTTTTCCTAATAACTGTTTTAAAATCCAGGTCATTTTCTTCTTAACTATCTCTAATGATTCCTATAACTTGTTCTACCTCTCTCTCTTCTTAGCACTGATTATCCTTTGGGAAACGATATATTAATATATATATATCGAAAAATATGCAAATGTTACTGAATTTAATTGAAAAATGCCGCAATTTATCAAACTAACCTTACAATACAATTAAAAGTATTATTCTAAATTAAAAAAATGCAATTTAGTTAATTACAAAACAGCCCAAAACATAACAAGTATCCAGAAAAAAGAAAATAATTAATGGAAAACAATAATAGATACAATGTATTTAATGTATTTATACCGTTTCATAGTTTGGTACCGGAAAAATATTTTTAAACTACTTTTCTATTACATAATAAAATGAGGTACAAGTCACATATAATTAAAATTTCAGAAAGGAAATAATTTCAAGTTATACAAGAAAAAAAATTAAAAAATTAATAATAATATTAAAACCAAATTAAATAACTAAAAACATAAAAGTAATCTAAATCCATGAGTGCACATAAAAGAAAATTTTAAACTACAAAATTATAACTTTTATCTCATTCAAAGTAGTTGAGCTCATTTCATTACAATACGGTACTACAAAAAAATGTACAGCTTCCAATCTATTCATTCATTGATTACATGTACAAATCTAAGGAATTAGCTAAAAAATAATTTTCGAAAACTTTTTCTTAATTACTTAATTACCTAAGACAAGTACGAGGATGGGTCAAAAAGTACTTGCATTTAAATACAAATGGCATCATTAAGTTAAATTATTATTACCATAGGATGCTGCCATCTGTTAAACAGAACCAAAAACAAATTGACAAAAAGGCTAAAAAATATTCCTTCTAAATTATTCAATAGCATTCAAAAGTTAGCTATAATATCTCATCAGCCGAAAAACGTAATGACGAAAATTGGGAGGAGCGAAAGGTGTCAAGATCATGGATAAGAGTGACTGAGACATAGAAATCTTTCTAGTGAGTCACGATGCTTCCTAAAAACAAACAGTGTTTGATTCTAAAAGCGACATCTCTTAAATTTTGTAAGGTCTTAATGAGCAAAACTCGTAATCAATTGAATTTGAAAATTTTTACAGTTAATAAACCTATTTAAAACTGTAGAAACTTTATTTTTAAAATTCTTAAGATAAATCATTCTAATGATATGATTCTCTCTTTGGTGGTGAAATTTTAAAATTAAAACAATTTTTTAAGTGAATCAAAATATACTAAACATATATTATAAAAGAAAACTATCACAAAAAATAGGCACAAACACATACACATTCACACACACACACACACATATATATATATACTAGATTTAGTATAGTTCCGTGCATTGACTGTTTTCAATGTATAAAATACTTGTGTTTATTTTCACGTATATCGCATTTTGCAAGTAAATGATGCTTTCCTTATAAAGATCTTTTATTTTTCCAGTGAACCATTTTCCTTTCCCGAAGTTGCTTAGTGTAAGATTTTAAGGAGCTGAAATAAAATTAATTTTCGAATTTAGGATGTTTGAATATATTCTTTGGATATTTGGATATTCTCAAATTGAGAAACTTATGTATCGATTTGTAATATGAATATCAAAATTGATAATTATTTTAAAATTATTAAATTTATTTTTAAAAAAAAATACTATTATTATTATTTTTTTTTGCATCAAATCACATTGGAGTGAGATGAAACAGCATTATTTATAGCTTAAATTATGCAACTGAATTAATATTATTTCATTTCCTCTTAACAGCTAAATTATTCTGTAAACTTTTTTATCATTTTTATTTTACACCTCAAATTAACAGTCTGTAAAATATTTTATTACAATAAAAAGTAATGTTTAAACTGTTAAGTTTGCTTATGTCTTGCTTCGAAAGAATTCTGCAGAGAAAAAAAAATTACAAAAATTAGATTTGTCGTAACAAACATAAAGATGTTTTACTCTGCTATATTTCTACTTCCACAAATTTAATGCTTTATTTAAGACTTCGAAAACAATCATTATTAAACCATAAGACACTAAATGCATGAAACAAAAAAAAATGAATCTACAAGTGTTGTGCGGAAATGTAAGAGCTCCAATACAATGTAAAAATTTTCCTTTGTGAGTGGTTAAATGTCATAGAATCCTAGGCGTTTCATTAGAGTTCTTCAGACAGACAAAAATGAAACGCAAAAAACTTTGCCGTAACCATTAAAACGATAAAAGTTTTAAAACTAGATCAGTAACTCCTTACAATAAAACAATAAAACTTCACAACATGCAGTAAACATTTTACGACAGTATTTTACATACATCGCAGACAATTTTCACTCACACACACTTTCTATATATAAAGTGAAATAAGAAAATAAAAAAACAATTTTGCATACAGACACATTTCTTCACTACAGTAAATAGTCTCTAAAATTGTTTGCTTAGACAGAATACTCTTATCTTCTATCTTTACATTGAAAGGTTTTTCAAAAAGCAAATGGAATATGCACACACACACACACACACACACATATATATATATATATATATATACATGTATAATTAATAATGTGAACAGAAATTAATATGGGACAAATATGTATATAAAAAATAACGAATGACAAAAATAGAGAAAAAAAATTATTAAAACGTAAATGAAATGAAATAAAAAACACTGTTCTTACAAATTTAATAAATATACTTAATGCAATTAAATGTATTCTTTTTTCTAAATTATTGCAAGGAATACATTAAACAAAAATAGAATTCATATATATATATCGCAAAAAAAAGCTGAAGCATCAAGAAGAAGTTGTATGGTAAAGACAAAGATTGGTGGTTAGGAGCATAGATTAGGAATAGAAAATGATTAAAATTTCAGAACAATTGAATGATTTATTTCATAGTTACAATTTAACGAGCTCAATAAGGTGGTGACCCAATTCTAGCCTGAATTCAAGCTATCACACGACGTGGCATAGAGTGATAAAGCTCCCTGATGGTCTCCTGCGGTTTTTCTTGCCAAATTTGCTCCAATTGTCGGGCTGGATCATCAACATTCCCTGGTAGAATCAGTAATCTTCCCATCATATCCCAGACATGCCCGATTAGAGACAGGTCTGGCTGGCCAAGGAAGTGTTTGACAAGCCTTAAGACAGTTCATAGCAACACGTGCCGTATGTGGTCTAGCATTATATTGCAGAAAAGTAAGGCCAGGGTCACACGTCTGATGGTTGATAACGATGAATCAAGAGCTGTGACACACACCTGATTTGACAGTCACTCTGTCCTCCCGATCTGTTGTACTGCTAGATCGACCGCTACCATCATGACGCTGAAATCTGTCATTGTCCACCCATTCTTTCCAGTATCTTCTAACCGCCACATCGCTTCGACTCATATCGAGAGCGATTCTCCGATTGGCCCAACCTGTCTCTTTCTACCCAATGATACGATCTCTGACAGATGCTCATAATGCGTTCGAATCTTGCAGTGAGGCATTTTTTCAGTCATTGAAATGCATCCTAAATCGCAATGTTAAAGGAAATTGTTATATCAGATTGAGAATCGCTTCTTATATACACCTCCAATGCGCTGTATATCTCGGTATTCATTCATTGGACACCAAATCTTAATCATTTGCATGTTCGGTCCAAATGTCTTCGCGTTTCACCGAATTTCCACGCGAGATTGCATTACAATCGGGCAACTCCTTCTTGATGCTTTTTTTTTTGTTATATATATATATGTGTGTGTGTGATATCTTTGCAACGTTCACGAAACTGGTCTTAAACGTTTCCGACCTTAAAGTGAAGGTGGCAGTATTTATCAATAAACGTTAGGAATTAGGGTTGCGCCTCTTTTGACAGGTACTCACTAAAATTTGAGCAATTTCGCGCAGTTTTTGCTTGACAGTCATTAGAGCGTGTCGGTGTTAGTATTTTAGTGAAAGTGGAACAAATTTGAGTATCGAGCTGTCAACAAATATTTGTATTTGGTGGTCAGTACACTTTCGCAAATCAAAGAGAAGTAGAACATTGTGTACGGGGACTTAACTACCGTTAAAAGGTTTGCAGATGAATTTAAATGTGGCCATACGAGCTTTGGAATCGGTCAACGTTAATGACGTCGAAAAAAGGCAAACACTGATGATAACACCGCATAAGTTCTCCAAATAGTGTTAGACAACAGTGGGATGAAAGTGAGAGAAATAGTAGTGGCTATTAATAGGTCCAAATAACGAGTTTGTCACTCATCGAATCAAGATGTAGGCATGAAAAAGTTGTATGCGCATTAGGTCATGCGTTCTCTCACGTCAGACCAAAAACGTGTTCAAATGAAAGTTTCCTAAACTCTGTATGAAAAGTTTAAGTGCAATAAATCAGAATTTGTGCGGTCGGTTAATTACTGTAGGTGTAATGTGGATACACCGTTATACGCCCGAATCAAAAATGTAGTCAAAACAGGGGGCTGCGATGAGAAAATCGGCTCCAAAAAAAAGCAAACTTTGATTTTTAGGCTGGAAACCGATTCAAGTGTTTTTTTGGTTAGTCATGAAATAATCTTAAATAATTAGCTTTAAACAGGAAATACCATTACAGGAGAGATGAAAATTTCATTACTTGACATGCAGAAAGCAGAAATTCGGATAAAAAAA
>BMAW01099167.1:4117-32904 GCA_019974015.1 Nephila pilipes | reverse complement strand
TCTTAGAATTTGACAATTCTCCTCTGGCTGCTTCTATGTAAATTCAGCTGGCACTCTCCACTTCATGTGCTGACAGCTTCAGTCATTCTTCCGATCGATTTCCCAAAGAGAGTCTCTAAAGACAGATTCACTCAATTCTGCTAGTTTCAGACCAAACCTCACGCATATTCACTCGGACACGATTTTCCGATCAATCTACAAAATAGACTCCACAGACAAACTGATTCCTTTCATAGACCGATTACTTCCACATCCTCCGACTGTAGCTCTTGGCTTATCTCGGCCAGGCATGAGGTGACATAGGAAAGTTCAAGAAAAGTCCGTAACTTTCTTTCCGTTCGATTTTTTGCTTAGGTTCCCGTGCTTTCGAGTATTTTCCATTCACCGCCAGAGTCGCTAAGTTTCTCGTCAATTTACCAAATGGTCGTCAAATCCGTTGCTAAGACAAGGGGTTCATTGCTTATTGTTAACTATGACTTCTCCATAAATCGATCTTCTCTTTTATAGTAGCGTTGCAAAAAAGGATAGTATCATGTTCGTACCAATATGTAGTTTCAAATCCATTAATAATCTAATCAGAATAACAAGGATATAATGTTATTGAAATATTTATTTAATACTTTCCATGAAATCTTCTTTAATTCTATTAAAATTAAACTTGATAAAAATATTCTTTCTTCTTTTCACGAATATATAAAAGTTTACCATATTTTTGAAAATATTGAAAGTTTAAATTTAGGAAAGATATAATTTTAAAACGTGGGTGTAAAATTAGTTCAGTTTTTTGGAAGCACATTTTTAAATCAGCAAAATGACATTCCTTTGAAAAATAATTGGAAAACGTTATACAAATATGAATTGTATGAAGGGAGGAGATTGAAACATTTTATTTAGCTTTCCTAATTTATGAAATATTTATTTGTGAAAATTTAATTAATAGTTTATTTTTGTGAATAATATTTAACAATATTTAGAAAATTAATTTCTATTTTTTATTCCATTTATAATTAGTATAATTTAATTTATTAAAAATATTTTCTAATATTTTTGGCAAAAGGAAAAAAGTTGAGTATAAGACATATTCTCTGTTGAAAGAAATGTCACTGACTCCTAACCACGAAATTAGTGTGTGTACCCACCTTGATACAATAAGCTATAAATATTAATTTGGTTTCTAGATTTATTAAGAGATAAATATTTTCTTGCGATTTAAGTGGGCAATGGAATTGTCTTCTATAAGCTACAAACTTTCTCTAAGATAGCACGTAACAGAAATGTGGCTGACGCTTCATAAATGAGATTCACGCAGCATATTATAGCAGAGATTAACAATTTACACTTGTTGACTCCATTGTAATGCTTCCACCGCTGGAACAACAGAATAGTCATGGTTACGGTGACTTTACGACAGTGAAAAGATAAATATTCGCAACTCGTGCATCTCTGAAATCGTTCCTTTGAGGTCATGGTGTTCTCTAGAAATTGTTTGAAAAGTCAGTTAAGTTATAACAGAAGAATATGTTTAATCTTCAGCTAAAGTGTACAACTATCCTCGACAAAAAATATTTATATATTTAAATCTCTTAAAAACATTAATTTGTAAATTTTTGCTGGGATTAGAAATGATGTAATTATTAAGCATAATTTGGTGATCTTTAACAATAATAAAGCCACATATTTTTCAAAAATCATACCTTTATTTTTTTTTAAATGCAAAAATAGTCGGTTGGTTCATTGGGATTAATAAGGTCGCTCTAGAAGCAACACGAGGTCTATTGATTTTTGGACTATTGACAGACCTCGTAATTTTGAACCATGCTCAAGTGAGGAGGATGATACCTAAATTGTTATCCCGCTCTCCTAACTTCCTCACTACGTCATGGTAGGAATTTGACCTTCAACAAATTTAACATGCGTCAGATCCGGCTACACGGCGAGTCTTCAGTGGCATCAAGGCTTGAACCCAGGACTCAGTAAAAACTGCCGGTCACTGCTCCACTATCATAACCACTAGGCTTCTGCGGCCCCCACACATACCATCCGATAACTTGTAAATCTGCTTAACTCTAGGTTTTTTAAAGGCACCCTCTTTTATGAGATTAATATTAATAATATTTAGATGAAGTTTGGACCTTTTGTTAAGATCCCACATTTAACTTTTTTTCCTTTTTAATTTATATATTGTTGGATAAATATGCATGGAGTTCAAATTCCCAATAATGTTCTTATACACTGAATGAGAGAAACTGGAAACATGAGATTGAAATAAGTCAAATAGTACTTGCACACCTAAAAACGAGCCTCACGAAACACGGAGTTGGAATCTTATACGAAACCACAGTTCGCAAGTATTCTGATTGTGAAAGCACAAGGTACCATTCCTCACAAAGGCGAGAAGACAAAAATTAGACAAAGCAGAAATATATAAACAGTTGTCTGTGATATGCATCTTTTGAAAGTTTGGAGCAAAGAGGGAATTGATCAGTTAAATAGATTTTATTTACATTGATTTTAGATTTAGATTTTTGGATTGTATATAAATTAGCATTGTAAAATTTTAAGAGTTATAAAGACTTTTTATATGAGTTATTTCCGTAATCATTTAAATTAACGTTGGAAAAGTATCATTGTAATTGGGAAAATTCTTATCAAGGTTCTAATTAATGTTATCACTGAATTTATATTAATGTTGTAACTCGCTGTTCACTTCATTCGTGGTTTACTGACCAAGGAACCCGTCCACGGCGAATAAAGGGTATTCGACTGACATAAGCTAAGAGATAACACCGTCAGATCATGAGAAAATTACACGAAAAACATGAAATGGCTGATCATATAATGAAAATCGTGATTCATTTGTACCAATTTTGAACATTTGGAAATAATTAGTTAAATAAATTGGAATTTTACGTTTGAAATTAGCAATTATTTTTTCAAATCTGTAAAACCCCATCGTGCGTGCCCATGCGAAACATTCGTATTAAAAATACTTTTTTTTCGTATATATGCAACGCATTTAGAAAACACGCTTTTGATGGGATTTATGCTGATCCTGTGGATATTTAGAGGAATTATAAGAAGTATGTAGAGATGGTGTAGGTTAGATTTATTGAACTTCAAAATATTCAATGGTAGTCAAAAGCGTGGTTGATAAATTTGGAAAAAAAATAATAAAGCTAGGAGAGGTGTCAAGCTTATTCATTAATTCATTTTCCAGGTCCGTTAAATTTCAATTTCCTACTAAGAATCTATTTCTCCTCTCTAAAGTTTTTGTGAAAAAATATTATATAGAATCAGTTAATGAAAAATTAAAATTTATTCTTCCTTATGACATGGACTTCATCAGGTTTACTCCTTCGACAAACTCATTGAAAATACTTAATTGAATTGATTTGAAAAGAAAATATTAAACAATGGATGAAACGGAATTTAAGTAGATTGAATTAAAATTAGTGAAATGTAAAATGAGTAGAATTGAGGAATTGATTATATAAACATAGAACAATTTAATACTAAGCTTTGTTGTTTAGGGTACGATAAATATAGTTGAGCAAATTTATAGAAGAAAATATCACTATAGGATATTCATTTGAGTAAGCAGACCTTAGAGTATTTTCAGATGCCTCTACATAGAATTAGTGACTCGAATCCTCAACTTTACTCAGTTAAACGCCTCAAACCCGAGTTGGTTGGTAAGAGAAATATCATTTTATTATTTTTCGGGTTAAATTAGATGCATTTAGTATCAAATATAAAATAGATTGAATACAAATATTGATTAATCGAAGAACATAAAAATAAATTGATTGAATTCTGTGACTGATTTTGTTTCATATGAAAAAATAATAAATGATTGTATAAGTAAAATTTATAATGGAAATAATAATGCAGCTCGTTACATCTCCATTAAACACTATATTTTTCCAATAGTTTTCTTCTTAAGAAAAGTATAATCTAATTTTCAATCATTTATTCAACAGATCGTTTGAATTCAGGATCAAGCTGAATTTCTCCAACACTATGATATAAACTTTGAAATATTATATGTATATATATATATATATATACATATAATATTCCTCTTCCTATATAAACATATGAAGGATGTTCGAAAGTAAGTTTTGTCATTTTTAAACCAGCATATGGTACATAAGATTAATAAAGTATCCGCCATAAGAGTCCATACTAGTTCAAAGATGGAACTAATATTTGGAGTTGGTTCAAAGATAGAACTAGCGTCAGTGTAGGATGAATGATAATTGAGCAGACCGATGAAGGGTAGCAGCAGACCATCAGGACTGAGAAGTAACTGATAAAATGGTCAGCAATAGAAGTCCATGCTGTTATCCTTATAACAGCATGCACTTCCATGAAGCTGGTATGAATGGGCCCTTTGGAATAGATATCCGTGAACGCCTACAGACTGTGTATGGTGAACAGGTTATGCCTCGTCAAATGGGTGAAATCTGCTATTGCATGTTCAATAAAGGAAGACATTGTGTGTAGGGGGGGGGGCGAAACTGCCTTCCTACTGCATCCACGCATGTAAAAAACACTGCTAGAGTACAGGACTAGGTGTTACCGTATAGGCGCATAACGGTGTCAGCGTGATGTCAACACTGCGTATTGGTCGTGTTAAGGTCCATCCAAAAGAAAACTCCAGTAGAGCAGGCTGTGAGATATTTCCTTGCAACGCAAGGCTCAGATTTTATTCCAAAACTACTGCACGCTACTGAACCGTTCTCAATGTCAATTGCAACCTTATAGTAGCAATAGACATTAAGACATTTGCCGAAAAATGTATAGTGAAATGGATTATTTTTTATGCAAAAAATATTCCTCTTGAGAAAATTTAATAAACATTTTGTATCCAAGATGGATGCCCATTAAATCTGTTGAAGTTCAAAGTCCTTCACTACTAAAATTACATCCATATGTTTTAATGTTAGCCCTAACCCTCAAAAGATGCGTGTATAAATTTGACAGCTGCCGGATCATTAGTTTATGAATTATAGCATTTTGAGTGAAGCAACTTTTGTTATTGTGAAAAAAATGGATAAAAAGGAATTTCGCGTGTTGATAAAATATTGCTTTTTGAAGGAAAAAAATACAGTTGAAGCAAAGACTTGGCTTGATGCCGAGTTTCCGGACACTGCCCCAGAAAAATCAACCATCAAGGATTGGTATGCTAAGTTTAGACGTGGTGAAATGAGCACCGAAGACGGTGGACGCCCAAAAGAGGTTGTTACCGACGAAAACATTAAAAAAATCTACAAAATGATTTTGAATGACCGTAAATTGAAACTGAATGAAATAGCAGACACTCTAAAGATATCAACTGAACGTGTACATCATATTATTCACGAATATTTGGGTTTGAGAAAGGTCTGTGCAAAGTGACTGCCGTGCGAGCTCACTTTTGACCAAAAACAATGACGAGTTAATGATTCGGAACAGTGTTTGAAGGTGATCAAGCGTAATAAACCCGAGTTTTTGCGTCGACATGTGACAATGGATGAAACATGGCTCCATTATTTCACTCTGAAGTCCAATCGACAGTCATCCGAGTGGACTGCACACGATGAACCCGCTCTCCAAGGCGTAGGAAAACGCAACAGTCGGCTGGCAAGGTTAAAGCGTCTGTATTTTGGGATGCGCATGGAATAATTTTCATTGACTTCCTTGAAAAAGGAAGGACCATCAACAACGACTATTAAATAGTGTTATTGTACCGTTCGAAGGACTAAATCACCGAAAAACGGCCGCATTGGAAGAAAAAGGAAGTGCTGCTTCACCAAGACAATGCACCGTGTCACAAGTCAGTGAAAACGATGGCAAAAATCCATGAATTGGGCTTCGAATTGCTTTCTCATCCACCGTATTCTCCAGATTTGACCCTCAGTGATTATTTCCTGTTCTCAGATCTCAAAAGAATTCTCGCTGGGAAGAAATTTTCGTCGAATGAAGAGGTGATCGCCAAAACTGAGGCCTATTTTGAAGCAAAAGACAAATCGTACCACAAAAATTGTATCGAAAAATTGGAGGGTCGCTATAATCAGTGTATCACCCTTGAAATCAATTATGTTGAATAACAAAAACTAATTTTGCCAAAAAAATGTGTTTTACTATGGTAGGCCGGGGACTTTTCAATTGACCTGTTATATATATATATATATATATATATATATATATGTTGTGTGTGTATGGGCGTGTGTGTTTGTGCTATCGAAAACGGTGATGTTATATGAATTAAAATTATTCATGTATCTTCAATTCGTAAGTTGATTATTTGAATTATTCAACAACATTTAACAATGACTACTAATGCAACAGTCTTACATCCTTTTTTATGTAATGAATAACAAAAACATCTGAAAGGAAAAAATCGTTTCCTTTTCGAGGAGTAGGAAAATAAAAGCAATAGATTTGGGACTTGTTCCTGACCCGATTACAAATTGTCAATTGAGCAGCTGCAAACTTCATCAGGCCAACTTCTTGTTCGTTGTTGCTGACAAAGCAACACATAAAAGCATCCCTCGTGGATCTTTCTTTTTCCGCATTTTAATAGATTAAATCCACTATCACTGTTAAATCATCAAAAACTGTCGCTTTCTTTTTTTAATAGATGATAATTTTACCACTGGGAAATATTATAAGAAGGAAAAAAAAACTACTGCAAATTACTTAATGAAATCATGGATCTATTTGGGTTTTTTTAAATATACACAAAACGACATAGGTAATCGCAAGATCTAAAAATCGAAATAAAAGAAAATAACTAATAATAATTGGAAAGTTGTGTACATATTTCTAATAGAGTGCTTAGAGAAATTCAAATTATGTAAGGGAACTTGGTAATCTAACAATAACTAAAGAAAAATATCTAAAAACACCTCATTATATTATTTTAATTATATGACTTTTTTTAAGTATATGTATGTAGAAATGTGTCACAGCCGTAGCTAAATTACTCGTTATTAGATTGTCACTGACCTTCAAATTTCTTGTACTCAACAGTTAATTATCTTTGATGGTATCAAAATTTATCATGAAGGCATTTTTTGTAATCAACTTAAATATTTGGAATTCTTTTTTCATTTTGCTTAATATTTTCGATAATCCTGTGGATGTAATAAGGATTTAGATTAAAATAAATGTTTTTAAAAAATCCACAAAATTTGATATACTTTAATAATTTTCTGATAGAAGAAGTGTGTGAAATGTTATTTTCATAATTTCTAATAATAAAAAATGTTTAGTGTCTGATAAAATCTGTAACTAATAATATTACGATCATATTTGTGCATAGAATTACGAGTAGCACATCCAAGAAATAGAGAAAATTCTTGTTTAAAAATATTAAAATTTCTATGCGTAGTATAAATTTTAAAATATTGAAATATGTTCGAAAAAAATTAAAATTTTGAATCACTCTCCGTTTGAAAATGATTTTTTTTCGAAATATGCCTTTTATGAGTGATTAAATGATAAATGGTAATTTTATTATTAATGGTAAATAAAAATGATTATCTTATAAATATCTTATTTAAAAATTACCCGCGGGGTACTGAGCCGTCTTAAATATTACATACCATGGTTTTGAATAAGTTCCAACGGGTATAACTTTAAAAAAAAAATTCTGTTAAACTATTCATTACGCCCTTGCCACAATTTTCTTACTTAATATCCCCTTTTCTGGTCAATAAAATTAGACAAAAAAAAAAATTAATTGAGTGTATAACGGTGAGCAACCTGTGATTTCCTCTTAACTTATCTTGGAGATTTTTGATGAATTGAATTCCGTAGAATGAATCTCGATCCTACCACAGGAAACGTGATTAATTCAAATTATTGAACAGTAATGAATTGATTTGAATAAACATATATAAAAGCGAAACCAAAATGGAACAAAACAGAGGTTGAAGAGTGAGAAATAATTAAAAGGTGAAGTTATTAATGAAAGTACGTATTTGAACCTGTACAGATTATTATCGAACCATGATCCATGATCTTTCGGAATGAGTAAGAACTAAGGAAACCACTCGAACCTCTATTCATGTCAGCTTAACTCACTCGGACCCAAGAAGGCGAGAAGTTTGATCCTCGATATTGAAATTAGATTATGTTGCAAATGTGTCGTGAAAGAATAGGCAAAAAAATAACATATTAATTTATTAAAGATAAATCAATACGATGAAAATAAAATTTATTTATTTCTTCAATTTTGACTGCTATAACTGATTGTGTAAATTAGAGAATATGTTATTAGAATTACAATAATGATGAATTAAAGGTTAATAAGCACAAGTCAGACAAAAGGAAATTGGTTTTATTCGGACCTTCAAATAGTTAAAATTCATTATATATATATATATATATATATATATGATATACATTTCGCAGAACCAGCAAACTCACTAGAGGACGCAAATCCTGTGCAGAAGGTGCCGGCTGAAATCAACAATAAGACGAAGCTCAGTGCAAGCGAGGACGGAAGCGGAAAGTTCTGGAGACGCTACTGGGATATAGAGCTTGGCGGGAGCTGATTAATTTGTAAGAGATATTGGAAGTTCAAGGGCTCTGTAAAGCAGTAGTGCACTAATAATAGTAAATTATAGAAAATATTTGGCCTCTCGTAGGAATTACATGTAAAATGAGTTCAAGGGTCTTATTTGTATGTCTTCGTTCGATTTGTAAATATTTTCTTCCTACGTCCGATAAATAAACGGTCCTTTGTGAATATTTAACGCATCTATATTCATTTACATACCTCTAGAACTCCAAAATCATCAGTCGTTCTCTATGCTCCTCATATATATACATAAATATATTATGAATGTGGCGCAGGTCGTTACACATGTCCGAACCTAAAGATTAATATTACAGATTATTAATTATTCGACTTTTGCTTAACCGGATCTGAGGAGATGTAAATTTGTAATTTGGATTTGTCCGTTCACAGGTATTTACTGCACTCTAACATAGAATAGTCTAATATATTTCTTGTTATTAGCATAAGCACGCGTCTATGTTCGATGAAATAACTTTCTACAGTTTGTCTTTCTATTACGAAACGTAGCGGATTATAAGTGTTCTCACATCAATCTTATTCACTATAACTCAGCATTTCTAATCTAATTTATATAAGTCACGGTTCATTTACTAGAGGAGATTCTCAGATCAAATAACTTCATATGACTGCCCACATGAGTTTGGTTGAAGGGAAATACACGAGAGGACCCCGTTCTATATGGAGAGATATAAAGTTCACATTCCCAAATGATTACAAATTGTCTCAGTTTTAATATCTTAATTCGCAGCGTAATTAAAGGTAATTTAACATTGAGATTACAGTCTAAATCTCATCAGAAACGTCTGGTTCTCACTAAGGCAATCGTATGCATTAAATTGCACTTTTCATCAAAATCATTACAGCGATGTGGAAGTTAGAATAGTAAGGCTATGTTTCATGAGCCCTCCGTGTAATCTGAATGCGTCTTAGAATATGAAATCTGTCGCTAAAATATTTCTTTTTGTTTTAAAGAAATGTACATTCACATCAGATAGACAATGCTGACTCTTCAGTAGTGTGATTTTAATTCGTATTTTTTTTTTCTTTTCAAAAATAATGTCATACAAAATGTGTAAATTTATACATTGATATGATACGTAGTAAAAATTGAATATCCCATACATAATGACAAAGTGATTAACTATTTGGCTATAACAATAATGGAATTAATATTTTTAAAGAAGTATATGCTGTGTGGTATTTCAAAGAGTAAACTATTATTAAAAATAGCCGTGATACATAGATTAAAATTTATTCCACCAGACAATTAATCCATATTTACATAATGTTGTAAATTAAAACAATTAATGGTGATTTGTTTGTTTTCGTGAAGCCGTAGATACAAGTAAGAGGCGCTATCATACTATTTTCATTATTATCCCTGCGTACCTTACAGTGTCAATTATTACTAAAAGTAATTGAGACAGAAAACTAATTTTTATTAATATTTTCAAAACTCTATTTCATCAACATACATAGATATACTTTTCTTCTTGGATTCCCTGACTTTCAGAAGTCCGTCAGTGCAGAACTCAACAGATTAAACTATATCATCTTCTGCAAATTACATAAATTTTGGCTTCTTGAAACCAAACAAATCAACACAAAAAATTATAATTTACAACATTATATAAATGAAGATAATTTAATAAGCAGAATAAATTATTCCTAGTTATCTGAGTTATTTCTAATAATAGTTAAAAATTACTATATTCCTACATAGAAAATTTACTTAAAAATAATAATCCCATTACTGTTTTGGTAAAACACTATTCGCTAGCACTAATTAGAATAGTGATTAAAATTATCTTATTAAACTAGATAAAATTGAGTTCATTATCCGATATCAGTGGAAGGTCTTATATTTGTACAATAGAGTCAAATATCGAGTGGCTAGTTCATTTCTAATTTTCCTTCTATGATACAAATTATTTCTTCTTCAATAAGAAGAACGATTTCAGTTTTATTTAGTCTCCTTGATAATTCTAAACAATTATATAAAAAAATTGATGCTCTCATTAAATTATCGTTAAAAAGATGATTCTCACTCAGTTGTGACAAACATTTCATTATTAGATAATACAATTAGTATGTTTAAAGGTGATACACATATATAAATACAAAAATACTAATAATTTTTTCTACATAAATGTTGCATATTTCTATTATTTTAAACAAACTGTTTTATAAAATGCATGATATTTTCACTATCTACATGATAATTGTGATTTCAGTACTATTGTAATCAAGGGAAGGACATCGCATTATATAAATACTGAATATCAAATTACTGTTACAGATTATAAATTCAGATTTTAATTTGTGAAAGTAATAAATATGATTAAACACTTGGAACAAAATTTAAATACATCAGATTTACTTTGCAGCATAGTATTAAGTAAAGAATTAAATAAACAATATACATTTTTCAGTATATTTTAAATTATTTTATTGAATTAGGATTCTTTATTCGCTTTACCTTTCTTTCTTTTGCAGATTTCCTCTATGGAAATTACATTTTACTCTAAAAGTAACATTTATTGATTTGTAGACTGGATTTTATATGTTTTATTTTAAAAATAACATTATTCAGCTATCACGACATCTACCAATGTATACAACAAAGGTCAAGTGAATTATTTTTGTGAATATCCCGTTGTTTGCTTTAATATCGTAAGCAATTTCAACATTCCCTTTTTTCCAACACGCATAAGCAAATAACATTCGCAGTTTATCTAAGAACCCAATTTTGAAGGTGAAAATATACTTCTTACTACATCCAAGCAAACGCAAATATATTCGAAAACGCGCCTTAAAACTTCTAAAAGAATAGTTTTCAAGGCTTCAACGAAAATTGCATGTAACATAAAAAATGTAAATTGAACTGTGAATTCTTTGATGAAAAAAGAATTTGTAAACATTCTCTCTCCAATAAACATGCGAAGCGAGAAGACTACAAAAAGAGTTACATAAAAAGTCCTAGATAGCTCAAAAATGTATTTCACTAACATAAGAATAAACTTACAGGATTAAATCAAATAGATCAGTTCAAAGCTATAATAATTTTTTTTAGTGGAATGGTATCCTGAGAGGTAAATCGTATTTATTTTTTTCTAAATTTTAGATGAATCAAGAAACGTATGAGACAGTTAAAAGTCAATAAATAATTAATTAACATTATCTAAAATAGTTTGAATACATTAAAATTATAATAAGTTTATTAAAAACAAAAATTAAGAATTGATAACAAAAATAATTAAATTCTGGGTTATTAATACGTTGTATTCATATTACACACGGACAATTGTTTCATATTTTATAACAACCATATTAATTCTCGTAACTAATCAGTTGAAAATATATTCTTATTTTTATAAATGTTTAATATAATACTTTTTTATAATACGTTTTGCCAGTTCATTATGAAGTAGTCTTTATCCCTTTAAAACATCAGCAAACCGTCTAAATCTTAATGAATGTTTTTATATATATTAGTAACGATATCCTTTAAACTAATAGTAGTTGAAATTATCTTAATCATTTACATAAAATAAAACTGCTTCACTAAAATGTAAATTCAAAAATGATATATTAAAATATATTATTTCTGTCTAAACACTACGCAAACATTTAAATATAATATTAGATAATTTGTTGCTAACTCTGTGTTATTTAAGAAGAAAGATCAAAATCACATATAAAGAGTCCTGTGATTATAGTTTACAACAGGCAAATAAACATGTGAATAATAAATAGAAAATTTTTATTTTATTAAGGAACAACTTAAGTAATAAAAAAGCCTCAAATTTCATTTTATATTTCAATTAAAATCATGTCTTAAAAGTATTAGAAAACGACTTCTTATAATAAAATAATTTTCCATAACATTTTGCATTTAATGAGATATTTTACTTATATGTGATTTAATAATACTTTAGAGCATTACACGAAGGAGTGAAGCAACTTAAAATCACTAAACCTATCTATCATTGATATAATTAAATATTAAAATGCTTTTAAGGTGTAATATGTTGATTTCAAAAGAATATTTTCTTGCTAAAAGCAAGTTTGTTCATTAAATAGTTTCGAAATCAATACAATATCTTAATAAAAATCTTTGCATAAAAAATTTTAATGTCGTTAAAGAACATTTGTCAAAAAAAAAAAACGATTATGTGAATAAATGTATGTGCTAGTAACTTATAAGCAAAAGCAATACAATTATTTAATGATATAAATCCAAAACATTTTAGAATTTTGCTGCCTTTATAACTGAATAATTAAAATAGATCGAAGTTGCTATAACGAGAAAAAAAACTTAATATACCGTACAGTACTCATTATTAATTTTATTCCTCCCAAGAAAAATAAATAAATTCAATATATGTATTTTAAAAAAGGAATATTTAATACTTTTTTTTCAAGTTTTTCGTGGAAATATATGACACATTTTTACTCATTCAAATAAATGTATTACAACAAATTCCTAAGGGAAAAAAAAATATTTTTATGCTTAAAAACTAGTAAATATCCCAAAAATATTTAATAATGAAGCGCATATTAAAATTGTAAAATATAAAACAATATCTTACCTGTTGATTGAAGCAGAATACGAAGGCGATAACCCCGCGAAAACTTTTCCACCCGCTGAGCGAAAGGACGAAAGAAACTCTCCTCCCAGATGCCTCAAGATTCAGGACCATCCCAAAGTGCTCCATCCTTTTGCTCCCCCGCATCCCTGACCCGCCCTCTGGTGGAATAACTTTACACTACTCCAACAGTTCAGAGGATTATAAAACATACTTTCTAATTTATCCCCCTTATAAAGAACTACTCAAATCAGGACAGGAAATATAAAATATAATGAGATTCTCATGCACTTTTTTTTTTAATTTATGAAATCCCTATTTATTAGAAACTAATATACTTTAACAAAAATAATAATGTAATTTTTGATTTTATTTCTTTTTTTCAAAACTAGTAACTGGTTTTGTTTTTTTTTCCTTCAAACAAAATAATAAGTGGAAGTTTTATCAATTTTGTTTTTAGGGAAAACGTTACTGTTTTAAAATTTATTACAATGTATTTTTTTTTTTTTCAATTTCTAATCAAGAATACATTTGAAATTTTAACTATATGTTACCTTCTCTGTTTTATTTTTTATTTCATATCATTGCCTATTGTTTTTTTTTATCATGACCCTCTTACTAAAGCATATGCAATATTTTTGTAACCTGACGAATAAATATGTGTAAAATAGAAATATAAATATAAGAAATTTAGTTAATAATTTATCCTCAAAATGTTATTTTAAATAATCATTTGTTACGCATATAGATGTAAATTAATGTTTAATTAAATCCAACATCATTTGTTATTAACGTTGAAATTAGCTTGTTTGATTAAATTTGCAGAGATAATTATATCTCAGAAGAATTTTTGATGTTAGATAATATAAAAGTGTATCTTTCTTTCTATGTTAAATAGATTTCTTAAAAAAATTATAAGCGCTAATGTTGATTACACCATTTCGCAAAAACCTGTGGTTTAACGAAGTTTTTTAAACTTCCTTTTGCACAGAAAGTGTTTGAAATTCTCTTCCAGAACACACAATTTCATTTAAGAAATATTTTAAATACTTCAGGTTTTGAAGACGTGCTAGTCAATAATGCAAAAATTATCCTTGAGAACTCAATGTTTAAGCGTAGACATTAATTATTTCATATGAGAAAGCTCTTGAAATCGAACTTATTTTGCAGCATAAAAATTTTGATGGAGAATTTGTGGCCTTGGTAGTCGCATAGTTATGGACGAGGTTTCATAGATGGCAGTTTTTCAGTTGGATCGTTTGTTTCCTGAATACACTAAATACCAATGGTGTAGCGGTGCAGATGGTCGTGAAATATCTCAAGGTTCAAAGTTTCATACTTGAGTAATGTGCAAATTAAGAAAGTATAGAATGTCAGAATATATGTCGTTCTTGGCGCTTGTCTGCAGTACAAAATTCCGACGAGAATGACCATTAGACATCGTGTTGATTCTAAGGACGACATTAAAACAATCGATTAAAGAAATTATTCCTAAATTTATGTTTCCAGACTTTACATATTATCAGCTATAAATTTTAGAATTAAATATTTGTAAAAGTTATTTTCACATATAAAAATGATTAAAATTGTTTACTTCCAATGATTAAAATTGTGTCTGCGATTTTCATGAGCATATATGAGAAGGATAAAAAAAAAGCTTTTTACCAGCTTTTTTGCATAATCGTGCTTCATATTACGCAAAATAGTTTTACAAAAATATAGAAATATATTTCTAAGTATTGATTTTTTAATTTTTGTACACATAAATCATTCTCATTCGTTATTAGTAGCGTAATCATCTTTAAAATATTTGTACTAGCCAACATTTCATTATTTCCAATATACAAATAACAAGCACTAATGTTAGTTTAATAGAGTATACCATATATTATGTTAACAGGCTTTAATTAATTATGGACTAATTAAATTATTAATTAAGGTTGTTCTTATTAGGATTAACTAATTTTACACCGATAGACAAGATTGATAATTTCTACAAGTTGATACACTTAATGATATTGAATTTATTCAACGATGCTAATTTTATTCAATGGAACCAGCCGTTTTGAACGCTTGTATATCTTTCACGAAAAGTGCTACAATTTTAAATTTTATTATTAAATAAATTATTTTACATCGCACTTAAAAGCAACATAAAGTCTATTTTTAACGGTCATCGTAATTTTGAGCGACGGTCAAGGGATGGGGACGAAACTTCAGCTGCAATTTCCTCTCTAAACCTCCACACTATACTAACGAAAGTACTTAATAAATCTGCAGGCTTAATGTGTATCAGCGCTAATACATGGCTTGTCTTTAATTTAAGCAGGGCTCGAACCTATGACTCGACAAACACTAAGCCGGTCGCAAGTTCACGACTGTAAATACTAAGTTACCATGACCAACAGAAATTTTCAAAGAAAATCTTTATAATAATTCGTAATTCTAATGTGTCTAATGCTTATTATATTTACACAATATCAGGTAAATTATATATATAAATACAAATTAAAATTACTATGGGTTATGCAATTTATTTTATTCGTAAAACTATCTATGATTTTTGTTTAAATTTTAAGGTATTTAAGGTAAGTCTGCAGAAATATTTCAGATAAATAGGCATTAAAATGTTTCACTGCTGTTGTTAATCTCGATTAATAAGTATCCCTCTCTTTAAAAAAATTATCATTTGTTACATTTATTGGTTACATTTATTATGTATTTTCCATATAATAATATTATTAATTATATTTGTTTAAATGAAATAATTTGTTTCTTATTATAATAAATGTTTTCATAAGTGTAATGTATTAACAAATTATTGAAAATTGCAATTCTTCATTTAGAGAAAATATGACTAGTTAGTTGTGTCACATTTCTCATAAATCAATAAATCAATTCGATATTTCGAATTTTGGGTTGCGGATGTTTATTGTATTTGGATACTGGATCTAATAGTTGTAAAGGTCCAGTTCTTATTACTTATATCACTTGGTTTATATCGTAAAATTAAGTTCGTTATTCATAAAATCGTTATAGCAAATATTGATCTTATGAAATATCAGTAACAACTAGAAATATTGGATTTCGCATCATTACGCATGTTATGTTATTGTTATTTGTAACATTACTTTATACCAATAGTAATAATCTCCCTGGTCAAACTGAACAAGCTCAACAAAAGTCTAAAACATGATTTGTATAAAAACCAAAAGTACATGCAATAAATAAAACGATAATTAAAATATAATAATAAATATATTAATAATAAAATGAAAACAATTTATGGAGCTTAGAAAAATAATATTTGAATAACAAAAATAATGATTAAAATAAAAAATAAAAAACAAAAAAGTAGGAAAAAAGGAAATAAATGTAGCAAAATGAAAAAAAAATATTCCAAAAAAAATAAGAATGTAGCGATAAAAATTTGAAAAAAAAAAACAAAAGATTAATAAGAAAAGAAGACAATTTTAAAAATTATAAAGGTGTAAAAAGACAAAAATAAAACATCAATCAATTCAAAATAGCCAAAATAAGTAAATTAAATCTCATAAAAGTGATCGTAAATCTAAAATTAAATTTATTCAAGTCAAATAAATTTTTAAGTATTTTAACTGAAAGGTGAACTTCTTTGAAGTAACTGATGTTGGAATCTATAGAATATAATATTCTAATACTTTTCTCAGTAATTTTTTAAGGTCTTACCTACATCAATTGAAAAAAAAAAAATATTTACAATCATAATTTCAAAACATTCATAAACATCCTCACATTTATACAAATAAATTGTTATTGTAATAATTTATTTTAATCATATCAAAGGTTGTTGATTATTTTGTTATTTTCAGACTATCCAGTAATGAATGTTTTTATTTTCAACTGCTTATGAGCAAAGAAAAAAAATAGCAGCAAATCATATAGACAAAAACAAACATGCACTCAGAAAACAATAATTATTTGAAATTTTGATATGATTTTGGATGCAAATTTTAAATGAGCTATTACAAAATATAATCTTTCAGTACATTGTCACTACTAGTCGTAAATAGATTAAAACACTAGCAATTCATTTAATTTTTTTGTGTTTGACTCAAAGATCACTTTGGGTATTTCTTACATAATGGACTGTGCTAAATACGGAAATGCTCATTAAAAACTCCTAATTCCTACGGAATTTTTATGACAGGAACCAATAATGATTCAGCAAAATCAGCACTTTTCAGAAAAATGAACGATAAAGAAATGCAAGGAAAAAAGTTATAGAAAATGTTGTCATGAAATGCAGAGAGATTTAAATAAAACTCAAAACTGGATTACATATCATTAAGGCATTGATCAAATATTATCTTAATTATTAATTTCGTGATAAGAAAAATTCTTTATATGTAATTTATTATCATTCACTTTGACAATTTGATAAATAATTCAAATGAAAATGATAATATAACCAATAAAAATCCAAGTAAAGTTTTTTAGTGGTGATTAATAAAAGCACAAAAAAGAATTTTCGATGTCATTTGTACATATAATTCCCTTGCATTCTCTACTTCTGGGTGTTTTATTTTTTCTTAAGAAAAGAAATGAACAAAACTCATTCATCATGTTGGGATCCCATCTTGCTTGGTGACTGTATTCTAATGTGTGAATATTCTGGTATAAAATAATCTTTCTCAGTGTTCGTCACTTACAGATCCTAGGATTTCAGGGGAAAGTCTAAATTTTGAAACCGGGAAGTGTATTTTGATTAACAATTGACACCTTTGCGTCTCGTAACATTGTAAGAATCCGATTTATAATTCTTTACAGTTTTGAGTTTAGTAATGGTCTGAATATCCAAAATCACTGAAGCAAATGTCTTCCAGACCACTGTGTCTAAAGTATTAAGTTTTCCGTTAGTTTTTCTTTATATCAAAAGTTTCCTAATCTATGGACCAATAAATATTCCCTCTAGAATAGCTGCCATTTAGAAAAATTCTATTAGAAATCTATTTTTCGCTTATCACTTTCAAACAATTTATAATTAATCTTTACTTTAAAGGGCAGTAGGAAGAGATACATGCTTTCTGTCCAACAGAGGATAGTATGTAACATTATGTTACACGGAATATAATTTTCTCTAGGAGGTCAGACTTTAACAGTACAATGATTGACAGTTGCTCTACTGTCCCATACACACAGGAAAAAACCTTTTGTAATCCCCCTCTGAAATCCATGAGACCAAATCCATTAAGTTCAAATATCTACATAATTGCCAATTGCACGTGGCGTAATGTGTTTCATTTCCTAAAACAGAAGCGCGATCGTATGTGTAGTTAAGGAAATACAGTAAGTTTTCCCTAATTTCTACCGAAAGTGCTTTTGAGTTCATTGATGTGCATTATCATTGTGCAGCAAAATTATCTTAAAGCTTGTTTTAGAATAGTCTATGAACAGCCTTTATTCTTCAGGGATATGAATGAAACCAAGTACAGCCATTAAATCAACAATATTTATCCATATACAACATGAAATTTAGCATTGAAATATACCCTGAAAACTTCTAGTGTACTTTTTGGTAAAATTAAATTCTAGGTTTGGAGCCAATAAATTCCACCTCTGCAACCTAGAATCTAAAAATCCCATGGATGTTTGGTTAAGATTCCAGTATTAGATTAAATATTTTAATTCTTTTTTTCAGAACTATGTATAGTACTGTATTATATTTAGGACTGAAAGAAGAATCAGATGATGCTAATAGTTTGAATTATTCTGTAAATATTGATTGTTCTTATGAAAAAGATGTTGGCAATTAAGGTTCGTGCGTTAGAGAGTGTTTTGTATGAACATTAAGGTATAGCGTATCATGTTTTATTTTACCAGAAATTCCAGGGATTTTAGTAAGACTGTTAATTTTGCTTAAAATACATGGCTATTATTTAAGCATGAAATTAATGCATTTCATGCTTAATTTTGAAAAAAGGTCAGGTGATAAATTTATACATTACCTAAGACAAGATAATCTTTAATAGTAAATAACACGAGTCATGAGTTTCAACAACAAGTATTAAATGAAATATCGAGGTGATTGAAAGTTGCAATCAATTTATAATGTCAATCAATTATTGTACCGTTTCAACAAGTACTAATTGTATGCAACAATTATATATTTTTGAGTATGATAAGAGTTATTTTTTAGAGACACTTTGATTTTTTTTATTTAAATAAACCTAAGGAACTATATATGAATAAAATCATAAAATTTATTTTTTGAAATATATTTTATTAATATTTATAATTAGTTAGTTAGGAACTATGGCTTCTATATGCTAGTCTTGAATTTGAAGAAATGGTATTCAGCAAAATAATTATTTTAATATCAACTGCTCTTTCTTAATTAATTCGTTAAAATGCATTTTCATATTCGTATTTCAACAATTATTATTTTTTGTTTACTTTTAAGTTACTTGCATAAATGCTGATCAATTGTTTTTATTCTAGAAACTATTTTAATATTTCCCTTTTTTCAATTAATTTTTAAACAAGAAATTTTTTGGTACAATTGTTTTGCTGTTCAAAGAAAAATATGCTTATACACTTGAAAGTTTTTTTTTAATAATGCTCTGTGGTTAGTTAATATTCTGCTGCATTCAATAATAGGATACAAATGCATCAATTTCTGATGCACATTTTATAGGTATAATAGATACTTTTGATATTTATGTGGCTGAATGGATATGCATTGTATAATTTTAACTTAATTAGATTATCCATTATATAATTTTCTACATTTCAGTTATATAATGATTTAGAAAACAGAGTTAAATAGTAATAGAAATTTAAAATTATTTCAATAATACATATAATTTTTCTTATTTTAAACGCTTTTATTCTTTTTGGTATAATTTATTTATTCATTTTATTATAAATAATTTCCATTTTATAAGTGTGTCTCAAAAATTATTCACGTTGAAAAGGGGAGTGGATATGAGGAAACTGAATGCACTATTGTCCAAAATTCGTGAATCCTTTACCTGAGAAGTCCATGAGTATGACACCCTTCGTACCGCAAAAAATCGTCATCATAACTATTCTGACAGTCTTTAACTTCCTTAGAACAGATTCATTGTAATAAAGACATTGTTTGGATTATTTCTAGGTTTTTGGTGTATAATATAGGAATATCACGTTCATCGATTTTGACAACTTGAAGCGGAAATAATCAAATTTTGATTTGGAAGTAACTGAATGCCATCTCAAAACTAACCTGTGAATCCTCGTCTAATTTGTTTTAGTTCCGAAAAATGAATGGCAGCACACAATGGTAATACCAACACTATCCTTAGCACTGTTATATATATTCAAATACAAGTGAATTTGTTTTTTTCGGTTTAGTTTTATTAACGTAATAATACAAGAAACACGAGCACTATTGAAGATGGACTCCTTAATATTGAACCTACTTCAATTGAGGAGGACGATATCCGAATTGAAACCTCCTTCTCCTACCTTGCACACCTTGCCAATAAATGCGTTTTGTACCACATTCGTATATGAACATTACAAATAACGTTCCGAAAATTCCTTTAAGTGTTCTAAAGTGGAAAGTTAAAGGGGTTACATGTACCTGGAAGTAGGTTCTACATGAATTTTAGATTTACGATCGGCATTAATTACAATATATAAGACATTAATTTTGGTACGACAAGAGATTCATCAGAAATATTCGCTTAACTGTGTGTGATGAATTGAAATAAGTTTGAATCTCTTACGGTTCTGAAATCCAGAAATATCTCAGGTGGGATACAATTCATTGCATTCGTAGGGAAGTATAATTTGACATTTTCAACACCGGAGATAACTCAGTTGCCATTTAAAGTTTCGACAAGTTGCCCGACATTCTCTTGGGAGGAAACTGATGCACCGCATGGATTAACTGATTTATTATCACACTTCACAGTCACATTTCAAATGGTCATAGATGAAGTCCTCCTAAAACAAGAAAAATACAATATTTCACTATAAAAAAGTTAAGTCGATCTCCAACTACACATATAAAATTATGTAAACAATTCATATACCCTAACGCCTTTAAACAAATAAATTCTTCTAAATTATTATTTTACTTATTGATTTAATTATGCGGTATTTTTTACTATGCGAGCGTGGTTCAAAATCTACCCGTGAAGGAAATGGGGAAAGGAATAGCTGTGAAATACTGCCTAATTATCGTTTTTCATTTTCCTACCGAGTCCTTCAGTATGACGCTCTTCGCAACTGAGAAATTCATCATCGTAACTTTTCAGCATTCTTTGAAGCAGATTCACTACATTCAACTCATTGTCTTGATTGTTGTTTGGTTTCAGATACATAATGATGAATCTAGGTCTCAACGAATGAACCAACTCGACACATCACTAATCGAAATTACCGATGAATAGCTGTCAGATTTGTTTTTGTAAATTTTAATACAAAGCTGCACCCAATGGTAACACAAGGATGCTTCAGCAAAGCTGTTTCGTCAAGAACAAGCCTATAAGTACCAACCACATAAAAATATTATTTACAACTAAATTCAAATTTTTATTATTATATGATAGATTTATTTTTCTTATCTCACGGCATTTTTAAAGCTATAAATACTTACAGCGAGAAGATATCTTTATTTCCATAAATACAGTTATTTTTTTTCATAATACGGAACACTTTGATGTAATTAATACACTGCATCGCTGAAATTTTGCATATACGTATAATTCTATATGATTCCAATACGTATAGTTCTGATTTATTGGTACTCATCTTGGTATATTAGGTAAGAGCCTCAAACATTTATTAAATTTATATTATTTACATTTAGAAAGTAATTTTTGCAACGTTTAATCTACATTTGAATAAATAATTGGTTTAAAAATATTTTTACTAATATAAATCGCTATTATTAATACTAATATATTATGTGTAAGTTGGTATTTAACCTTCCATAAACACAAATTTCAATTCTATGCATTTCTGTTGTATGCCAATGGTATGAGCTTCCGTATAGAACGTCTGAAATGTTTACGACAAAAAAGTCCCAGATTGTTATTCAGCATTATTTTCGGCCATCATCCATCACAAATGCATACAATACCTAATGGGTTTTTTATGCTAGCTGTTACTCTACTCTTTAGAAGGTTTTATCATATACTTAACGTATAAAAATACAATAACTTCCTAGCTCTGTCCAAGATGTCATAACAGAAATAATAACACAATAGATGGTACTCTGAGATACATTTTATATATTGTATTATATTGTATACGATATTAAGGATAAGGATACATTCAATCATATATATATATATATCAAAGGGATCACAAATTTAAGATTTGATAATTTGATAGCCTTAAAATATCATTTCGAGTAGTAAAACCTTTTGGAAAAGGTTGTAAAGATGCGAAATTTGGATGTTTGTAATTAGATTTTAATGCACCTATATATTTTTCAGGCAAGCATTTTAAAAGTAATGATAGATCTCTTACTTATTTACTATTTTAGTTAAAACTATTGATATTTTTGATTGTTTCAGCATTACATTCATATTATACTTTAAAATTGTAAAAAATTAGATAAAGCATTTCTTTAAATTTTAGCTTACTAGGAATTCAAAAAGTACAAGAGAATAAAACCATCTTATTATGCGATATGTACTTTATCTGAGAACAAAAAAAAATGTACGCTTACTGTTTAATTAGACATATCACTAAATTAGAACGCTGTTTCTCTTGAAATTTATTTTGTCTGTTAAGATTTCAAGCAAGAACTTTTTTTCTCATTAGGATGCAAACTACTGAATAAAAAATAACTTAAAAATGTTATTTAATTCCTAAAGGAATACTTGTAGTCAAATATTTAAGAAAATTAGATATTCAGTGTGGTAGGGGAACAATGAATAAATAAGCTAAAAATAATTCCGTTTTAAAAAGTTTTGAATTTTCATGTATTCATAAGTATACGTCAAATTGCAAAACATAATACATAACAGTATCAGAATACGTACTATAATAAATTTATAGATAATAATTTTTTCAATTTATTTTAAAATAAAGAAATATAAATGTTTGAGTACTTAAAGCTAAATTTATTCTAACGTAACTCAGTATAAGTTAAAACATTTCTTCTAAACATGAAAAATCGTGATACCCGTATTTTATTTAATTTAATATTGCACATCAAATTTAGTAACATATAAAATTTATTTTTATTTCTTTCTCCTACTAAAATGCCAATCCCATCTACTTTAAAGAATTTATCAAACTAGTAAATGTATTACCCAATAATGAACGTTTCAGAGTGAAAGAAATTAAGTTAAAAAATATCATTCTTACATAGAATCATTCATTATATGCACTTAAATCGTATTATTTTTAATTTGACTTTATTTCAATTATATGAAAAATCATTTCATCTCATTTAAAGCAGTTGCAAACAAAATTATACTTTACCTGAAATACTAAAAGTTAATGAAATAGATGAATTAATTTAAACTTCTAAAAAATAGATATCATATTAAGACATTCCAGATGTAATAAAAATACTTCACGATATGCAACTAGGTAAAATTTAAATGCAAAATCTTAATTCTAAATAAATCTTAGGAATTAATATTAATATTTCAATTAATTGTCAGCTTAAATATTTATAAAGGCTTTCTATTAAGTCAGTAAATATCATTTTAGGTCATGTTCACTTATTATGAAACATATTTATAAAGGTATATTTAAAGTCAAAATAAAGCACGAAGTATCATAAGATAAACTGTACAAAATATAATTAACACAATACTTGTTGAAATTCTGTCTTTAATACCTATTTTTGTCTGACAATTGTAACCTTTGATGAAAATTTCAGAATAATTGGAAATTTCATATAGTACGAAAAATAATTTATTACTGTCTTATAATTTGTATAACCCTAAGCCCACAACGTACGGAATGTTAGGAATTAGATTGTAGATGAAGCTACTTTTATAGCAACTTTAAATTTCGAAATTAATTATTTTTGTCTTTTTTGATGAATTTTCCTAATGTTCTGATTTTGTAAGATTTCATAATATTTTCGTAATTTTTTTTATTTCAGTTCTCCATGTAGGATGTGCGGGCCTTCGGAAATTGGCTGGTTCATTCTAATGTTTTAGTGCATTTCGGAAACGGTTTAAATTTTTTTGTATATCGAGCCTAAGGGTATTATGGTCTTCTGAAATACAAGGATAATTCGACACATTTTTTTGTGCTTTTCAAATATTTTTAATAAATATAATAATTAATATAACAAATATGTATAGTTGAATTTTTCTGGTATGTAAATTTTCAAATTTGTGCACATTCCGTTGTATGCCATATTTGTAATTTCTATGTATGTGGTTTGTTATGCTTGCTAATTTTCAATATTCACTTTTATATTTTAAGTTTTAAATAACTTTTTTTTTAGATATTTCAGCTTTTGTTTTTTAAATATTAATTTTGACATCTTGTGGGTTTTTCTTTTTTAAATTACTTTTTAGGAATAGCTTTCTGCCATTTGTAAATTTTTGTTGTTGGTTTTATAGCTTTATTTTAAAAAAGATATGTTGATGAATATAATTTGGCCAACAATCCTGAATTAACTCCGCTTACTTGTCAAAAGTCTGTTACAGCATTAATTATATATTTTTTTTTTTTTTTTTTTTTTTTTGAATTTTTTTCAATCTATTTTCTTTAAATTATAATTGCTTCCTTTATTGTGAGTTTGTTTATTCACTTTAATGATAATAATTATATATATATATATATATATATATATATATATATATATATATATATGTATGCATATAACACCAGAAAAGGAAAAAAAACTAATTCAAGAACAGATCATTTTTGGTAAAATTAAAGGAAAATCGCTGTCAAAGCTTTCATATCTGAACTATATATATATATATATATATACATATTATAATAACCAAGAAAATCATCTAATGAAAATTTCTTTCAAATTCTGAAGAATAAATCATTTAATTGCTCTTGGAATAATATTAATTGATGTAAAATTATTTATTAAAATTTATGAGATGTATTATAACAACTTAGAATTGTTTTATTTAGTTCGTGTCTGTAATATTTATAATGATTTATTACTTTGAATTAAGCATAAATTAGCAAACATTATTAAGGTATGTTTTATTTCATTTTTAAATATGATTCATTACTTCAACTAAATTATTCAAAGTTAAAAAATCTTTTTAAATATTTATTCTTCATTGTTATCAGTGTCTTCAATCTGATACTTATTTATAATATCGGAATGATTTATAAGCTTAAGCTGAAGTATTTGACGTTGTTTTCGAATCTTTGAAAACATACTGTTTAAAATTGTACCTTGGATGAGGACACTGTTCTGTTTTCCCTTTTGCAAATAAATAACTTTAACTTTCGTTCATTTAACTTAATTCGCTTATACCAATTTTGTTTGATACTTTCTTAGCGTATTATAACTCAAAAAGTAAATCCTATCAGTGAAGACGAGATTTTAAACAAAGTCAAAGTAAAAGGTAAAGAAAAAAGGATAATAAATATACTCGAATTCTTATTAACAATTCAGAAATTTAAGAATACAATGAATTACATAACAGTGCCGCATGTGATTATGAAAGTAATTTTTAAGCGGAAAAGGTAAATGTAATTATTTTGAAACACGTAACATGGATAGCATGAGTAAATGCAAGATTATATGAATTGAAACAATTCTCAAATTCATATTTTTTCATCAAAATCTTAATTAAATAGTTTCTTAAAATATATAGGTGTAATAAATAAATTTTCAAGTTTTAAAATGTATTTAAAGGAATTTTTATTTTCTTATTTAACATTTTATACTAAGATAAAATGTGTGCATACGTAATGTTATGCTTTCAAATAGGAAAACACACGCACACACCACACACACACACGCACACACACACACACACACACACACACACACATATATATATAGTGATGTACAAAACTTATGCAACATTTTTTTCCCCATAACTTCACAAGAAATAATATGAGACATAAATTTCAGAAATGAGAGGCAGCAGATTGTACTTAAACGATGCCGAAAGCATAGTTGCATATAAATGAATGCAGTTCATATAGAATGTAATCCAACAAATGTAGGCTTCTTTGAACTCATAGTATCGTTACACATGATTATTTGTAAAAGAGGAAGAACAACAAGAATAAATTCATTAGTATGAGATATGCCCACTCCTTACTACAATGGTTGCTTCCCCCGTCTTTTCATAATCAGTCCCAGATTGTCCAATAGTTCTTGAGGTAAAAGTAGCCATTTCTCAATCAGCATCTGTTTCAGTATTGGGTATACCCCAAAGAATGTGATTAGGCCGAAAGGAGTCTCATGAAATCATACCACCAATATTCCAAAGTAATTAAATCAGGGAAGAACGTCGTCCAATTCATTCGAGTATTATCTTCCCTTTCCAGTAGCTATCGAACATCAGCAGTACGGTGTGTCGGTACAATTTTGTCCAAAAAAACGAAATCTGGTCCAATAGCACCTTGGAACAGACCGCACAAGGGGAAGAATCACCTCCTTACAATAGCAAGCTCCGGTTATAGAACCTGTGTCAAAAAATGGAGCTCATTTAGGTTTTTCAGCATAATACCTGCCCAGACGACAACTCCAGGACCATTGTAATGTTCCCTTTCTGTAATGTTATTAGGACGAAACTTTGTCCCGACCTCTCTCTATATCAGGGGTCGCCAAACTTTTTTGATCATTGCCCCCTATATAATTTTTCGAAATCTCCATAGACCCCCACAAAGGTAATTTTCAGGTAATTAAAATAAAACTATATATTAGTCTAAATATTTAATAAATCAGAAACAGTAAGTAAAGTAGCTACAGATTTTTTACTTCTTAATGAGATGAGTGTGCCTGGTGTTTCTTGACAAGGTTCGCTATATTGGGTTCGAAATTAGTCAATTTTAACCGTAAATCCCCTCGAAGCTCCACATTTAATTTATTTCTGTTTTTAGTTAAAATTGAATTAACGTGACTGAAACCGGCTTCAACCATATACGAACTTGGAAACGCCAGCATAAATGGCTGAGCCATTTCGTAAAGTTTCACATATTTTTGGTCACAAGGTCGTAAAGTTTCACAAACTGTTCACAAGGTCAAGTTGTGACGTCATGGTATACATACGAAAACACATAAGGAAAAAAGGGGCAGATTGTTTTCTGATTTATTATTTTATTTTCTATAAAGAATATAATATTAAGTCAATTATAAAAATATTTTAAATTTTTACGTACGTAGTTAGGTATGTGTGATTTGCGTATTAAGAACTGTTTTTCCTTCGAGTCCCAATAGACCCCCATTCGACCCCTTGGGTCAGATAGACCCCTACTGTTGTTAAATAGACCCCTAGGGGTCTATATAGACCACTTTGGCGACCCCTGCTCTATATAAACTAGCATTGAGAATCGCTTTAGCACTGAAAAGACATCCGTAAAGAGGACATGACTCCATTTATGAGATATCCAGTTTCTGTGCTCCTTACACCATTCTAAACGATACCGTCGATGACCAACTTTCAAAGGTATGCAGTTTTCAGGACAGCGGGAGAATAGGCCACGTTTGTGACGGTCTCCATTCACAATAAACAGCGCAACCTGTAGCCCTTTTACTGTACACAGTAGCTGAGCAATCCACTTGCTAAATGTATCGAGCTCTTTTCACCAGCAGGGCTATATACTGCATTTAATTTTGAAGAGCGGCCACCACCAACCTTTCTAAACTGTACCTATGGTTTGGAAGACTTTGTCAAGAGCCCAAAGTAACACTTCTGATAATTCCAAATTCTTCAGGTACGCTGGTCAAACTACGCCTCTCATCTAGCTATCCGATCATTTTTCAATGCGTGTAGCCGTCCAGGTAATTTCTGTTAGCCGTATTTCAGGAAAGAACTCACGTCTTTCCTGAAATAAGGCTAAAAAGTCTTACACGAAAGTCTTTAATTTTCTCCTCCGTTCTTCATTTTATTATAGTCTTGCAGTCATCGAACGTATACGTTTTGCGTACACTCACTTCACCTATGACTTTTTATTCCAGATATTTGCATACACATCACCTTTCTTCTGAACTGTGTGTTCATTGCACTGATCGCAATAACATAACCTTTTTCTGTAATTCCATGGCTATCTGCTTAAAATTTACATTGTTGCTTAAGTTTTATACTCCAGTATATACATAAATATATTTTCAATCACAAACGCCATCATAACTCCGATTTGCAATCTGCCTTTTCCAGGATTTTAATTTCCCAAGGAGCTCTGAGACGGAACCCGAATTGAAATACCGACGAAGATTGATAATTCGATAAAGTTCTTATGCTGTATGCACAGAAAGACAGATTAAGACAGGTAAGGTATTTAATTAGATTATATCAGACATAAACTGATCAAAATAATGATTTGGAAACTAAACGTTATCTTTTGTAAGCAAAGTAATTAGCTTCACTTATCTCTTTTTCTTAAGAAAAAAATCTATCTATCTATCTATCTATCTATCTATCTATCTATCTATCTATCTATCTATCTATCTATCTATCTATCAATCA
>BMAW01099156.1:0-11688 GCA_019974015.1 Nephila pilipes | reverse complement strand
TATATATATATATACTATTACACCGGTGTTTTTAACTTTACTACTGATAAGACAAAATTTCAAATAATCTGATATCAAGAAGAAACATAATTTTGCCGAAGGTAGTTAGAATATGATAGAGTCACTCCCGTTTCGAAGCCTTCTGATTTAAATTTTATGTTGCTAAATAATAAAGTTTTGCAAAACAAATGCCAGTTCTTTTATATCTTGTTAACTTAAATGATTACCTCTATCATTTAAACGAAGTGCAAAAGAATTTGATATGGTGTTATACAATAATACATTTTAAGGTTAGCTTTAATTTAAAAGTTTAAATTTGTATCATTGTTTAATATCATGAATTCAATTGAAATTCAAATATCGCATCAATAATTTTAAATTCAATGTTATTCATACATACACCATCTAGGGAAAACCATCTCCTCAAAGGGTTTGCAACTACATACCAATCTCCGAGGAAAAGCAGAAACACTATTACGCAACAGAACGGAAAAGCCAAAATCAACAAAATTTACCTAAAAAGTTCATAAGAATATTCAAAAATATGTATTCTATTCTATAAGGATAAATTGTATGAAAAATTCAAGTATACTATAACGATATGCCATTATAATTTATATATATGCTGTAACGATATTCCATTATAATTCTTATTATTCTTTAAATATATACATACTATTATACCTAAACACAAATATTCTATCAAGATAAATTGTATTAAACACGAGTATTCCATAAAGACAAGAATAACAAATGATAAAATTTATAGTTATATATTGAATTCAATTGAAACCGGTTCAATAGAAGAAACCTGCACAAAATAAATATCTTTCCTTTAAAAATATATTGTTCAGTAATTGCTCAAAAGTGTATTATCATAATAAACTATATACTTTGTTTTTGCAAAAATTTTGAATTTAGAAAGAATCTCTTATGATTTATTACTGCCTATAATTTAAAGCTATGGAAGCAAAATATGAAATTTAATCCACAAAGATGAAAGACCAAAAACATAATTTTATTATATTTTGTCAACCTAATACAACGTACTTACTTCAAGCATTATCTATTTTATTTAATTTTATGCCAAAATTTATATTACATATTACTTGCAATAAAAAAAAATTCACAAACATAACTAGACAAAGTGAAACAAAAATGTTTGAATGCAAAATCAGTATTGAATATGTTCACTATATTTACGACTTCGCCGTACAAGAAGATCGTATTACAAAGCAAATTCGAATTATAATTAAAGTTCCTGGAATTCTACTTGAATTTGCGTTTATTTTTCTTTCTGAATTCAAAGTAAAATAATAATCTGAAGTAAAATTTAAATCGCATAAATGGCTTTATATTTTCTATCCCGATGAATTTTATGTCATACAGACAAACATTGTTTCAAAATCACTTTTACGTTCCAAGACTATTTCAACAACAGTTTAATTTTAAATTTTCTGAAAACTGTCAAAAAAATTTACATAATGAAAAGGCACTCTGAGATTTACTGTTTGATTTTAAATTTTATACAATTTGAATTGGAAATTTTTTGCTAATATTCCTTTTCATAACATACAGTGGCTCAAACAATTGAGGATACACCTTACTTTCACTTGATAAATCCAACTTTTAATGAAAATAACACATTAACTAGAATAGAAGACGTATTTTTACTTTTACACGTAATAAAAGGGCTAATTTACAGTAAAAATAACGAAAATCAACAAAAAAATATCTAAAATTAAAAGTTTCACAAATATTTGAAATAAACATAGGCAGATCTTTACCTCAAAAAATTAAGGATACACCAATGAAATTTTTTCGATATATTACATGCATAAACAGTATCAGTATTTTGTTGCATGTCCTTTGGCTTTTATAATGTCTTCCAAACGTCTTGGTACCGATTCGACCAATTTTTTAGTGGTATCTGGAGATTTTTTATCCCATTCTTCTTGTAACACTTGCTTTAAATGGGCTTTGCTTCTAATCTGGTGTTTTTGGACTGCTGTTTCTAGTGTGGCCCACAAATTTTCTATGACATTGATGTCAGGGGACTGTGGCGGTGTGTGCAATTGCTGTTTACAATGAAAAAGACACCACATTTTGACATTACGTGCCGTGTGTTTGAGGTCGTTGTCGTGCTGAAATATAAAATTTCCATCTAAACCCAATTTCTGTGCACTTTCTTTAAGATTGTTGCGGAGTATGTCTATATAAAGCTTATGATCCATTATACCATCTATAAAAACTAAATTTCCTACCCCATTTGCAGCCATACGACCCCAAACCATGACGAAGCCACCACCATGTTTAACTGTAGGACGTAAATTTTTTGGATCCAAAGCGGTGTTCGGCTTTCTCCAAACGGTGTGACCACCATCGCTTCCAAAAATGTTGAATTTACTTTCATCACTAAATATAACTTTCTTCCAAAAGTTTTCTGTCTTCAACTGATAAGTTTTTGCAAACTCCAAACGCTTTTTCTGATTTTGTAAGCTTATGAAAGGTTTCTTTCTAGCTACTCGACTGCTATATCCAGCATGTCTAATCACATTTCTCACAGTTTCAGCACTTACACTTCTGCAGATTATTCGAGAAGTTTCTGCAGCTAGTTTGACTGCACTCAGTTTAGGATTAATCTTGATATCTTTTAAAATTTTCCTTTTAGCTACATCCCTCAGAATACTTTTCCTTCCCCTTCCACTCTTATTTTCAATTAATCCATCGCGTTTAAATTTCCCAATGATTTTCTGGACACATGAGTGACTTCTACCGACAATTTCAGCTATTTCACGATAAGATTTTCCCTTCTTAAATAACCTTAATATAAATTTTCTTACATCAATACTAGTCTCTTTCCAAGGAGCCATTTTCCATTTAAAATTACAGCTTTATATTCTCATGACCAACTTGAAAAGACAGAAATAACAGTTGAAAAAGTTTAAGATAAAATTTCCCAAACTTAGATGATTAGTAGCAAGCAAAAAGAAATCAAATGGTAGTTAAAATTGAGGATACACAAATGAAATTTTTATTTTTGAGGTAAAAATCTGCTTATGTTTATTTGAAATGCCTCTAAAAAGTTTTATTTTAGAATTTTGTCGTTGATTTTTCTTTATTTTTACTGTTAATTAAACCTTTTGTTATGTCTAAGAATAAAAATTCGTTTGCACTTCTGGTTAAGGTGTTATTTTGATTGAAAGTTGGATTTATCAAGTAAAAGTAAGGTGTATCCTCAATTGTTTGTGCCACTGTATGTGAAATGCATTGTAAAATTTTAATGACAAACAATATCTAAAAGAATTTTTAAGAAATCATTTAGTATCAAAACATAAGCTTTCAATTTCTTACATGAAATCATGTTTGATTCTTTTTTAAATTATTTTCATTCAATTTTTAACCGAAGTCGCATTAACGCTAATAAATTTAACATTAGACAGTTTTAATTATTCCGTATGCATGTGTTTGGGACCATATAAATTTATATTTTGTAGCTACCGCAAAATAATTACAAGTCCCTGAATTATTCCATAAATTCCGATAATAATATTTTAAATATGCATTGCTTTAGGCGGCCATGATAGCCTCGTAGTCATGGTTGCGAGCTTATGGACAACGTTTTTATCAAGTTGTGAATTCGAGTCCTGATTGCTTCTAAAGACTTGTCACGTAGCACTGTTCATGCACACATTAAATCTGTTGAATTTCAAAGTCCTTCCATTAATCTGGAATGGAAGCATGGAGGTTCAAAATTGCAGGAACTTTTGTCAATAGGACTCAAGTTGCTTCTAAGTGCGACGTCAATAAACAATCTGTCTATCTCTTTATCTGTTGTTTCAGTGCGGTACTAACTGAACGTAACAAAAAACTTAAATTCACAGTATTTAAAGTAAAACAATATTAGGAACTTTTGCTTGAAGCGTTATTAAGTTTTAAATGAAAGGATCGTTTTTTCTTATAGTTATTACGTGGAATGAAATCCATTTGCTTTCTTCAGAGACCCGTGTGGTGACCGGGAATGACAGAATAGTCCCACTGTAGCTCATGCATGTCGTAAGACATCTAGACCACAGTTTAATCTTGTTTGGCGCGACATAGCCATATCTGGTTCTTGCGCCAATAAACTTTACATTCACTCACTCACTTGCTTTCTTCAGAGGATTGAATATTAAATTTATTTGAGAAATGCGTAAGTTCAAACTAAGCATATGTGGCTGCGGTAACTTCATGGTTATGGTCGTGGACTCGCCTCCGGCAGTTTTGATGCCACTTAAGATCCAACGGGTAACTGGGGTTGATGCGCGTTAAATCTGTCGAGTTTCGAAATCCTGCCGTTGGCGTGGGTGGAAATTAGGAGATGGTGTCATCGTCATTTGCCCGAGGTTTGAAAATACGAGGTCCGTCACCAATAGTCTGTTGTTTTTAGTGCGACGTTAATAAAACCAATCGATCAAAATAAAGATATGGGGTCTGTCCAATAAGTATCGGGACTTAGTCATAATTAGAAATTTATTAAAGATTTTCGCGCAAATTAACTTTCAAAATATGACCTTCTGCATCAACATACCGTTCCCAACACTTTTTTCAGTTTTCATACAAACCCTGAAAGTCGGCAACTGCAATGCTGTTCGGGCATTCAGTTGAAGCCACAATAACTTCATAAATCGTCCAGGAACGATGTCCTCTTGGGCATTTTTTATCCCAGGGAACAAAAAAAGGCGGATGGATTCATGTCTGGGAAGAAGGTGGTTGGAGCAGCGTTGCAACGTCGTATTTGATCAGTACCTTCCTCACTAGTCGCAACGTATGAATGGGCGCGTTGTCGAAATTGAGCTTGCAGGTATCGACGATTTCTTTCAGACATGGTGAACTTTTATCCTCAATCATTCCAGAATAACGCATAAAATTTATTTATCACTGTTTGTCTCTCACTCACAAAATCCTTTGCGAACCACATCTTTCGATTGAAGGAAACAAGAGCATCGACATCTACTCTGAAGTTTTTTTGTACCACTCAGAAACCCGCGTTCTGAGTGGATCTTATTTTGTTCTTGTCCGCATGACAGATTATATCAGATGTTTTCGAGCAAATTTGTTTAGTTTATTGCAAAATTTGATAACATAACCCAGTTTCATTTTCTGACCTGTGTGGTGATCAGGTGTGAAAGAATTATCCCACCGTAAGTCATGTATGTCGTAAGAGGCGACTTAAATTGATACCAGAGTCTTAGGATATAGATGGGTACCCTGTCCCTGAGGATTATATCAGATAACTGATCCTCCGGGTAGGGGGATAACAGAGGTTTGCCTTCTTTAGGCAGACATGAGAATCATAACCTCGATTCACTCTAGTGGTCTTTTTGCTTCCCCATAGGGCTTACCCAATGGTAAAAACGTTTGATAACCAAATGGGATGCTTTAGTAATCATTCTCTATTTCCGACAATCCTTCTTCTCAAGCAGTTTTTTTTCTTCTCTATTTTCCATTTTTTTTCCACATGCCTAGACCACAGTTGCACTTTGTTTGGCGTAGTATATTCACATCTAGATCTTGTATCATTAAACATTACCATCACTCACTCTCACTCGCGGCTTTTTCCCTCTCGATGCAAGAAATAAACACACTTTCAGTTTGAGGGGGGTCAAGAACTCGGAGACAATTGACAAGTATCACCTACTTTTTCGTCACATCCCCTGCAATCCATTCTATCTCTGGAAATCCCTTGCGCTCTTTCCCTTTAAATGGGAAAAAAAAAACATTCCTTACTGGACAAACCCTATTAATGTATTTAAAATATTGTTATGTGATGTTTTTGATATTGAAATTTGAGTGTTTTTCCAAAAGATCTGATACTTAGATTTGAATACTGATAAAGGTATTGGAAAAAATGAGTAAACACTGTGTTAAATCATCGCATTTCAATTACATAAATAGAAACCTTTTATAGAAGAATGAAAAAATAGTAGGGTTTTTATTTTGATGAATGCATTTAGCAGATAGTTATCAGATATTTCAAAAGACATCGGCTTATTGTTGACGAATTGAAGCATCGTTATTTATATTTTACTTGGACTTAATTATATCATCAAAGTTTATAAAGCTACAACATTTTCAAGTTTCATATATATGGATATTTTAGAAACATTTAAATTATTTAACACATCAATCAATAACTCCCGAGACTAACCCAGAGATGGCGCTCGTAGTAAACCAGTAACCAGGTCTTTCTAGAGTACTAACCTTTGCCTGAAACGTGTCAAAATTTTAAGTCGATCGGACCAGAAATAGCTGAGTTATCGAGGTTGGAGTAAAGTCGTTTTGTAGTTTATTTAAAAAATGGAAAAACCCGAGTTTCGTGTTCTGATAAAACATTGTTTTTTAATGGGTAAAAACACCGTGCAAGCGAAACAATGGATTGAAAAATGTTACCCGGACTCTTGTCCATCAAAAGCAACGATTTGTCGGTGGTTTGCCGAGTTTAAACGTGATCGTACCGACACAAATGACGCGGAACGCTCGGGTAGACCCGTGGAAGCCGTTACACCGGAAAATGTGAGTGAAGTGACAAAAATTATAATGAAAGATCGTAAAGTGAAGCTCCGTGAGATTGCTGAGATGACACAGATATCATATGGAAGTGTATTTACTGAAAAAGGTTTTTTGAAGTGAAGTGAAAAAGGTTTTTTCCAAGTGGGTGCCGCGATTGCTTTCGATGGAACAAAAACAGCAACGAGTCGATGATTCAGAAAGCTGTTTATCGCTATTTACTCGCAACAAAAAAGATTTATTGCGTCGTTACGTGACCATGGACGAAACATGGATACATCACTACACTTCAGAGTCGAAGCGGCAGTCATCTGAGTGGCGCACAGCTGGCGAAAGCCGTCCGAAAACGCAGCAGTCAGCTGGCAAAGTCATGGCGTCAGTTTTTTGGGATACGCATGGCGTGATTTTCATTGACTACCTCGAAAAAGGTAAATCGATCAACAGTGATTATTATATTGACTTGCTGGTGCGTTTGAAGGAGGAAATCTCAAAAAAATGACCGCACAGTCTCGGGACTTATTGATCCATGTGTTAATTGTCCTACATACATAGGATCTGTAATTTTAGAAATAAGCAAAGTATTAATGTATAACTTTCACTATAACCACACAAAGAACCGTTACATGGATACTGCAAATCTTCTGTTCATAGATATGTACTCCTTACTGTATGAAATTGAGACTTGTGATATTTATAAAGATATGGCAGAAAATTTAGATGCATACGACACCTCTGACTACCCACAGGACCACTCATCACACTGTGAAAAAAAACAAAAAGCGAATTGGTTGTTTTAAGGATCAGAAGTTTATTTTTGAGTTTGTATGTCTTCGAGCTAAAATGTATTCCATATTAACTCCAGATTCAGATAAGACAACGATTGCAAAAGGTGTGTATAAAGTTGTTATTCATCAAGAATTAAAGCATAATGATTGTATCCAATGTTTAAAAGAAAACAAAAGCACAAAAGAAAATATAATTCTTATCAAAAGTGAAAATCATGGAATTTATACGGTAAAACAATAAAACTTCTTTGTCATTGTTCGATGATAAAAGATATATTTTAGATGATAATATTAGAACGTATGCCTGCGGACATTACAGAATTAATTATAATAAAGACTAATTTGAAAAACAATATGATGAAAAACTTATGTAAATATAAGATAAACAAAAAAAAGTATAATTGAATTGATGCGGGTGGTTGGTGGGTTCAATCCTAATATTTAAAAAGACACTTTTATAAGTAGTTATTAAATGATTATCTGTGTTCTATAACAATTAAAAACATAAAAATTGTAAGGTCAAATTATATAACAAATTAGAGAAATACAGTAAGCGTTACTTATTGTAAATAAGACTGATAAATTCATTTATATCAAAATATTCAGATATTATTATATAAAATTCAAAAAAGAAAATATTGTATACCTTATATCCGTAAAAAAATTTGTATAGAAGACGATCGAAAAAAAAATGGATTGAGGCGGCATTTAAACTGCAGAGATTCTATTCTACAACAGCGCCAGAAGTTAAAACGCCTTACTTAACTAGCCAGATGAGACGTCTTTTCAGCCTAGTTGGTACGAGCACAGCGGAAAGCGAACTGTCAACTTTTCTTCAGGCCCATTGGTCCAGGGTTCGAAACAACGCTGCCGCATCAAGGTCATCTCACTCTCTCTCCCTCCACAGCTCATGGGGTAGAATAACATCCCCCGATGTTTCGTCCAGCGCCGGAGTGATGACACAGGACTTGAACACTAGATGGCAGCACAGCCTATACCTATTGATTGCATATGCCCCCGACGCAAAACACGTGCTTCTATATGTCTAAGACAAATGCACACAAATCACGACTAGTGATATTCCGGCCTGGCGCACGTGTCGACGAGACAGCCGATGACTCAAATGGAAACTGTCCCAAGCAAAACTCTATTCAAAAAGAGGGGATGGATATCAATTGCAGTAATGGCTGAAGAAATCAAAGCAACCTTCTGTACAAACCAATGTATCTCTTCGTATCATCACGATGATAATGGACGGGGGGGGGAGGGGTATGCATTGCAGCGATTCTATTCTACAACAGTGCAAGAAATTAAAACGCAGGAAATCTCTATCCTCCAAACGAATATTTATTTCAGAAAATCTTTCCTAATGTCAGCAATAACGCTAAATTCTCTCTCCCTAAATCGAAGAATTTCTGATATAAGCTCAATAAGATTAGGACATCATTCCAAGCACTGATTTAAAGATGAATAATTTGCTAATCTAGGTGCAGCAAATACTGGATTAATGAAATAGTATGGCTATTTAACTTTCCCTGCACGGTGAGGTAATTACTATAAGAGCTTATTTCGTTCTTTGGAACTTCTTCTGATATGCCTTCATCTAAGCAGTTTACAAAAACACTTTCTTACATATTCATAGCTACAAGTTTTGAAGTATTTTAGTTGAACATTTTCTTCGCCAAATTCAAGAGATCGGGCAAAGGTGACTTAACGTCAGACCAAGGTAAGCAAATCTCATCTTGGCCTTGTTTATTAATTGTAACCGTTTCTAAAAAGGCTCCTTAGTCTGAAGATCAATCTCGTACTTCGACTTTTTCTCAACATGATCATTAATTCCGATCAAATCCAATTTCCATAGATTTGAGATTTCAGCTTCAATCACAAATACATTCACTGCCAGCGCCAAATTTTCTTCCGAAAATTTTCCGTGCTCAACCTTACCCATTTATGTCCATCCTAAGTAAGTTTCTACAGCCACAAGACCAGACGATTAGACTTTTCTTTTGCCACTCAACAATTTCCCGATGACGTCAGCTCAAATCAGAATATCGATGATTTCACAACTGTCTCTAATTTAAGTTAGATTAACAAGGGATCTTTAGAAACCGGTGTTATATTTTCAGAAATGATAGACTGATACAGAATTTTAAAATTACAACTAAAATTGCCCTTCAAATTTCTCAATTTCACTTTATAGCAATTATTATGTTCGAACTCGTTGGTGATAACTCTGCCAAAAACGGAATGTACATTTTTTTCACTGTGAAGAAATGTATAATTCATTTCTTCGGCTAAACTTCTCAAAATATAAGACTTCTGAGATGCAAAATCAAAAAGCAACCTCATAAAATCCTGTATAATAAGAGATATTTGTTTAGCTTTCAGACTTTAAAGAAATATCTTTGGACTGTGTTTATTAAAATTGGTCATATTAACATCATTTCCTGCGTGTTTTTTTTTTTCTTTTCTCAATAGACATTTTTTTGTGAATCAAGCACATCACACACTAAGGGAAAATGCCTTTAAAACATACCAAACTCTTTAAAACTGCTCGGTATTTCTTAACAAATATGTGAAATCGAGGTAAACATGCAAAACAACATCGGTTTTCTTTGACAATTTTTTCTTTCCAATAGACTCATTTTTTTGAGTAGTAAAGCAAATTTAACTTGAATGTTTGCTCTCACAAAAACGCAAGATTTCTTCACATCTCTATTGGAAGTAGTCGTTAATAAACCTATAGCTATAGGTATTTTATTTCTCAAATTTTCCCAACTATATTGCTTCTTTTTCCCTCCTAGCCTTTCTTGAACCAAAATCGGCTACAGGCAAACACATCCTTTCATCTCCTTCAACTTCTTTTTTCAGAAATTGCATCAAATTGTTCAACCTTTCTTTCATGTCAGTGTTAGTAATGGAAATATTACTACGATTTCAAGCCTTTAAAAATCAGCAGGGAAACAAAATTCAACTGTAGGATATAAAATAATAATTATTTTTAGCATCTCTCTAACGTATATATCCACTAAAATACCTTCACTGCCAAAGATCGATTGTAATCTATCAATAGCCTTTTGATATTTGACGCCAGTTGGCGGGAAACTCTCAAATATTCCCAAGCACGAGAACCAGAAATTGTTGCTTGAACTAAGTAATGAAATTTATCTTCTCGCTCTACATTATCTTTATGTATCTGTTCAAATTGACATCAAAATGAGAGCCAATCTTTAACATTATCACCAAGTTGCTCATTACTGTTCAAAATAAGATATCTTAATCCTGCTATTGTAATACTTGTTGATACATCTTCTTCGATTTCAGATGCAACGTATTTAAAATCTTCATTTTTAAAACCTTTTATCTCTTGAAACATCTTTATTTTTCACAGATAACCTGTCGCGGAAGCCAAAAAAGATAAAGCCACCTAAGGAAATGTACTGTTCCTTTTATATTAAAAGGATTCTATGTTCCTAAAAAGGAATCCTGTTCTATATTAAAAACAAAAGCAATTTCCTCAGTGAAAACATTCAATCTAATTGTAGTCGAATTCTAAAATTTCCATTTTAGAATTCAACTATGAATTACCATCAGCAATATATATATAATACTAACGTTGCCATCCTGAAAGTAAATAAATAATAATACATTTCAACAATATTTGCCCAAAATATCGGTGATATAAAAGTCAAAAATTGGTCGTAAAATCCTTAATACCATCATGCGTTGTATAAATGAGATATTTTCGTTTTTTCCTCACCCCTACTATGGGAAATTTAAATAAATTAAATTTGCGGTCACTGGGAAAAATTGTATTTATCCTACCCTAGTTGGTCATATATCTTCTTTTGTCCGTAAAATTTTTGCTGTTTCGCTCAATTGACAAAATTTCCACTCCCGCCAATGACAGTAACAATAACAGCTTCCCTTTCCTAAATGACATTAAAAAATTATTCCGAATTTTTTTATCTCAGTAAAATACCACAAACCTTCCAGCTTTTCAAATCTATTGGAGAAGTTTTTACTTATACAAATATGGACATATTTTCAAAATTAGAAAAATCATTCTTTATGTTTATAGATATGATTAACTTCTGGGGGTAACATTCAATAGCCCCCCAAAAAATCTCTTCCCCCTGTTCTCACAGCCAGTTGAATGCCAACGGCATAAAAACAAAAAATAGGAGAATTTCAAAATTTTGATACCCAAAACTCCGATGTTATTGGAGTCCAGGAAAATTTAACCAACCTGACACTTTTAAAATTCCTAATTATACTATCCATCGTGCAGATAGAACCACCTATCAAAGCGGTGGCACAGCCATTTTAATCAAAAACAGAATACGCCCCATCA
>BMAW01099144.1:0-32005 GCA_019974015.1 Nephila pilipes | reverse complement strand
TGAAAAATTTGTATCGTCTTATAGAGACTTAATTTTTAGTTCAACTGGGAAAATCTATATAAATTTTAAGGCGCTGATTGTATATATATAGATGACTACTTGTTTTGGGGGTGCATAATCCTCATGGGCTTTGATCCCCAGAATTTACAACTGATATAAGATGTAGCTCAACTTTGGTTTCTCTCTTGCTCAGGATTTAAAATTTAATACATGAAAATTTTAGTGAAATTAATCGAGCAATCAATAGTAAACTATTTTTATAAAAGTGTTGATCGTGTATGATCTAATTTATTGTAAGTTCATTTTAATCTGGCATTCAGTGGTTCGTCATATGCTATAATCTGGAACCAGTCGAGCCGATTGCTTTCCTATTTCTTCGTGTGTTCGGGAGTTTGTTGACTTTGGTTACCAGGTCGTGACACAACGCTGCTCGCATTTTCACTCAGTATTTATCATAACTGTCAGTTTTCATTTCAGTACAATGTTTCTTGTTTACTAGAGGGGTACAAATCCCGTTTGCGCAATATTACAATTGCGTACGTACCGTGTACTGTTCAGTAAAATATTGGGGTTGTGGTTGCCTAATGGTCATGGTAGCGGACTTATGACCGGTGTTATGTCGACTCATGGGTTTGAGATCTGATGCCACTAAAGACTTGCCTTGTAGCAAAGCTAATGTCCGGCAAGCCATGTTCTCCCGTTGTCGTAGAATAGAAGTTCAGGGTAGGAAGTGCCAGCTCAGCTGTCATTCTTGTCACTTGACTTAGGTTCGAAATTACGTGGTCCGCCTTCAATAACCCTCGTGTTGTTTCTCAGTGCAACGTTAAAAACAATCACATCACAATAAAATGTTTTCGAAATACAGCAGGTATATTTCAAATGCTAAGAACACTAATAAACGTAAGCGTGTGACAAGAGTAACTCATCACATCTGATTTCAGCTATCATTGCACTGCATAAATTATTCTTTATTCCATGTTTATTTATCAGTACAATATTCGATTACATAAATATTCAATGCTTGAATTTAATTTCGTAATTACCAGAATGAGACGGAATACTTTATGGGATATTTTAGATAATTATATCGTCTACACAAGTTCAGAGTGCTCGTAAACATATTAAATACATATTTTAATAGTTTAAATTGTCATCTAGAGTGATTGATCTCCGTGATAATCCGATAAGGCTGTGGTTCCGAAAGAGCTAGGTTAAAGAGATCCTCTAGAGTGGTTTATCTATTTATCTCTAGATCTAAATTTCATCTAGAGTAATTTAATCTTTACTATCCCTGTGAGAGTGATTTATCTGCTCATAATCTAGAGCGATTTATTTCTAAATCTAGATTTTATCTAGAATGATTTATATTTACTGTATCCGTAACAGTTATATAACCACTCTTCATTTGAAGTGATTTATATCTAGATCTAGATTTCATCTATCTTTACTATCCCGCGGAAGAGTGATTTGTCCATTCATCATCTAGAGTGATATATATAACTACGAGTAGAGCTAGATTTCATCTAGAGTGATTTATCTTTATTGCCCTAATAGAACTATACTGAGGCTCGATAATCTGGTAAGGCTGTAGTTCCAAACGAGCTGGATTGAAGCGATAATCTATAATGATTTATTTCAGGATTTAGATTTCATATAGAGCGATTAATATCTTTACTACCCATGTTAAAACTGTATTGACGCTCACTAATCTGGTAATGCTGTGGTTCAGAATGTGCAGGATTAAATACGGTTTACTACATTAAGTATGTATTTACTAGAATTATCGGATTAAAGAAAATAAACACTTATATTCATTACTTTTTTACTTTATGAATAAATATTATTTATATATGTGCAATTTTACTGTGATGGTTGCTAAAAAAAATCGTGAAATGATGTTTTTTTTTAATTAAATTATTAATTAACATATACCCATAATTTGTTTTTAATAAAATTTGTGGAAAGATAGCATAATAATTTCGAAAAGCTAAATGAGTTATAGATGATTTATTCTTTCATTATAAATCTGTTGTTCATACAGAATTGGCACAACAAATTAATTGAGAAAATATCATTTCAATATATGAAAACTTCGCAAAGAGTAAAATATGAAAAATGTAATTTATTTGAATTGAAAGAAATATCTCAATAATTTTAAATTTAAAGCATTCAAAAGATTTAGAATAAAATGATTGATTTTATTAAGGTCTTACTAGAAGCAACACGAGGGCTTTTGGCAATGAACCTCGTAATTTTGAACCTCGGTCAAAAGACGAGGGTGATATCTGAACCTCCCTTTCAACTCTTCCGCATTCCACATCTTCGGGACGACTTGGATTAGTTTAGTTTGGATCTATTAACGTCGCACTAGAAATGACATGAGAGCTATTGGTAATGAGCATCGTAATTTTGAACCACGGTCAAGTGACGAGGACGACACCTGAGCTGGCATGCCTTCTCCTAACTCGACAGATTCAACGTGTAGCAGCCTGGCTGCATGGAAGGTCTTTAGTGGCATCAAGGCTCAAACACTCGTCTCTGCGAAAGTCGTCGTCGTCGTACTACGCTACTGTAGCCACAGAAGGAAATGTATGAACCTTAACAATGTAAAATCACAGCCAAGATGGAGTGAAAAAATATTTGAAAAACATTGAGAAACATAATTATTTTAACGAATTTGTGAATCGTATAACTGAAATTTTTATAAAATTCAGAACATTTTAACTGCGAAATGATCAATTATTTGGGCTTTATTTCTATGACATAACCTATGATAATTGCACTCATAATTTACAGTTAGGCTTCTTTACTTAGCGATATTCACAAAAAACTCTACTACGAGTAAGGAAAAAAAATAGTGGCATAATAATTGAGTACACACACTCACTCTCTTTAATAAATTCTTAAAGTTTTCCGATTTATACCGTGAATGTCATTAAATTTCCTATACTTTAGAAGGGGAACGAGGAGGTTTAAGATTTTTTGAGTTAAGTCAATCGTATAAAAAATATCGCGAAGCATATCCATGACTTCACTACTCATGTGGCATATCGTACCATAATCTTTGAACCAAGAGAATCGGTCTTCTAATCTGTGCAATCCCTGTTTTTTTTCTGTTGGCACATGAACGAAGTTTATTAAATTAATCCCTAAGAAACAAATATGAAAATTGTTAAATTACACAAATGATACAAGTTTTGACTGATTCATTTATTTGGTTGCATTAAGTGATATGATACCTAGAAAGAACTATCTACACACTAATTTGTTATAATTTAAGATATTAAAGTTGATGTTTATAAGATAAAGTTCTTGTCACACTAACATTTGAAAAGCAGGTAGGATATTTTGGTTGCAAGTGTCTCGCTAGAAAAAGTATTACAACTTCCTCGGATTCGTCGTTCTAGACGAACATTTCGTAGATCTCTGCTGTCTTTTCTCTTCTGAAATTTTGGATAGAATGAATTGGCCAAGCCTCTTTCGAAACCACGGGATATAATACTCAGTTTTGATTGAAAAGTTGAATGTAATAAACTTAGCTATTGATCGTTAAGCGCCTCGACCAGGGCAGAAAATGACACCTGCGAGCCTAGACGTCTGATGCGGGATATTCTTGATTTTCAGGAGAGTCCGATAATAATAGCTCAGACTATGTGTCACAGAAATGTTACTTGCCCTTTCACATGAGTCCAGCTGTCTTTAATGAGGACCTTGTCCTGGTATAAGAAGGAGAGGGGGACAACTAACGAACTGGTTAAGTGCGGTCGCAGCAAAAACACTCCGAGCATCTTGAAACTCATTTCTCAAAATATGAGCAAACGAGTTCAGTTCACCTCTCAGAATAGAGTGGATATCATTAACATTTGTAGTAAATATAAATATAAATTTTTTTTCCCTCGTCATGTTAGAGTGGCCGTGTTAGCCAAATGGTCCTGGCCGCGGTTTCGTGGCCGTCGGTTTTTCGTCGAGTCATGAGTTCGAGCCTTGATGTCGCAAAAGACGCTCCGTGTAACCGAGGATGATACACTTTAAATCTGTCGATGCTCAAAGTCCTCTCATTAGCGTGTTATGCTAATATGGAGAGGGAGGTAAAAGCTCAGGTGTCATCCTTGTTACTTAACTGAGGTTCAAAATTAGGAGATCCGTCGCCAATAGACCTCATGTTGCTTCTCACTACAACGTTAATAAACAATCATCAATCACTTCCTGAAACCACACAAATCAACAATTATAGCTATAATTTACGACAGCATTATACCTTAGGATAAATTAGTATGCAAAATAAATATTATCCAGATATCTGGCTTATTTCTTAGTAGTAATTAAAACTTTACGATATCCCCTCGTACATACACAAATAAATTTTTAAAAATATCTTACTGAGCATGGCGTTATAAACTTCCACGCGCATTTTTACTGGATTTATATGTTTTTGAGCTTCTATTCTCCTGTTTGTTTCACTGAACATTTTTCTACTTTTTATTTCTGCGTCACACAAGGCCCGCTAACTACTGTCAATACTCTTTTATTATCTTTTCTGAAGTAGTACACAATAATGATGTAAGTATGCACGCTGCTCCGCACGTGGTTTGAGCAACTAAATATACCTTAAGCTTTAACTCACGTATGGTTTTCGCACTGCTAACCAGAAAGACAGATGAGAGGATAAGGGAATCAGCACACTTTCGTGGAAAGGGGAGAAAGATCATAAAACCTTATTATTTTCTGAAATCAGAATCGCATGTTCTTTGTTTTCTTCTCTTGCAACAAATGTAACTATATTCAGGGAGCGCGCAATGCGGATTTACAAAAACACGAAAACATCTATTTTCGTTTAATAAGATCAGATGAATAAAATTTGAAAATAAATCCATTTTTAAGTTACCTGTAGTTTTTTTCCAGATTTTCTTAGGAATTTACTGATCTATTCCGTTTTCTTAAAATTCTATTAACTTTTTTCCTGTGGTCTCGCATATTTTATGTGTCATCATTTTACAATCATGAAACTTTAAAAAAATGCCGAAAATACATGTATGTTCAACTTGTAATCTATATTACAGTTAATTCCCTTCACTCTCCATTTTATAAGTTTTATTTATAAAATCACTAAATAATAGTCCAATGAATAGAACTTTACTTAGTTGTAATAACCAAGCTCTTATATTTAGATAAACGAATATTGAGTATTCATCATCAACCATTTTATTTGTGGTAGTTTCTTTCACACGCGTCTGATTTAATGATCAAACATATAAAAAAATATTTCTTCTTTCTAACCCTATAGGGTCTTAGTAATGTTGAGGGTTCGAGTCACTAACCCTATGTAGATTCATAGGGAGTAAAATCAAAGGCTATTTAATCAACGCATATCTAATACCGATGTTTCACTTGATAATTTCTGTTCACTATCTTCACCGTATACTAAACGACTAACTGCTATATTAAACTCTTCGCTCTTCTTTTGCATTTCCTCAACTATATTCATTAATTTTCACTAATTCTAATGTAATTTACATAATTCATCTTTCACTCATTGGAAGGAATTTGAATTCTATTAACACCATAAAAAAGACTGGAAGGTGTTAGTTGAATGAAATTCCGCGATACAGACCACGGCATAAACTTTGGATCGAAAGCTCCATCTTTTTATATGATTTGTTATACGATTATATCTGTTGAACAAATGTATCACAACTCAACGCAAACACTGTCAGAATGAAGAGACTGAAAATGAACACAGGTGGGCAAATGGGCTCAAAGTGTTAAAAGAAACTCAATTGCTCTGTGTTTAAAGGATTGTGTATTTTATTGTCACTTGAATTATGGGCTCTCAAGGGTGTTGAATTTACCTAGACAGCTGAAAATGTATATAATTTTCGACTAACTACAACTAATTTAAATTCAAATTAAATACTTCGATATTTCTACACATGCTTTATAAATGTATAAGGTCTCCAAAATAAATAGAATACATAAATATATAATTAATTTTTCATGATATAAGGCCACAAAAATAATAAAAAATCCTTTTAGAAATTGTGAGTAATTTCCACAACGCACAAGACATTTTCTACAGAAATAGTTCTAGTTCCTTGCAAAAAGTTGATTTATAAAGTCACATATACCCTCTTTTAAATGTGTACCACTTCAAAATTAAATAAGTATTAAAAATGAATTTTTAAAAAAATAAAATATTTCAAAATTTTAAACATTAAAAAATTAAACATTTGTTAAGATTTTTTAAGTAACTAATAAATGTATGGCACTAAATCTAGGTTCAATTTAAGGAGTTCATTATACTTATTATAGATGCGAACTTTTAAGTGTTTAAGTATAATAATTTTTGAAATATCCTGCGTGTAAGTGAAAAAAACTCAAACTGAGAAAATTGTATTTAAAGTTTTAATATTCAATTATAAAATTAAATTTTGCGTCTTAAGTATTAAAATGCTCCAGGATCGTAAAATGTACTTTCTTTTGTTCAAACAACTCTATTTAGTTTTGTGCATTCTTTTTGCTTTGCGTGCCTCAAAAGAGGATGCCAAACTTTGTTTTTTTTGAAGTCTTGATTCTTTGTTTGTCACTTCCAGCCAGTGATAAGCTAATATTGTTGTCAATTTTTAAGCCAAAATTTTCTGTTACAGAAATAAGTATTTGGTAAAATGTTGGTGACCAGATTTGTTCAATTTCAAGAACTTGTGGACCGGAACCAATTGTCTTCGGGAAGAAAAACTTCCATATTAAAGAATTCACACACACAAATATTCGTTTGGGTCCTGCTTCTTACCACCAAAACATTTTCTCAGTTTAGTTTTAGTTTAGTTTTCTTATTAACGTCGCACTAGAAGCAACACGAGGGCTATTGGCGACGGACCTCGCAATTTGGAACCACGGTCAAGTGACGAGGACGACACCTGAGCTGGCACCCCCCTCTCCTAACATCCACACCACACCAACGGGAGGACTTTGGGCCCCGAACAGATTTAACGTGCATCAGCCCCGGCTACACGGCGGGTCTTTGGCGACCAAGGATCGAACCCGCGAATGGACGAAAACCGCCGGCCGCTAGTCCACGATCTTGACCACTAGGCTACCGCAGCCAACATTTTCTCAGTAGTGTTGTATGAGATAAATCTGTGAACACACTGGCTTTAAAACATCACGAACTGCTTTAGAAATGAAAATTTTATGGTTGTAATTTTTCTTGAGTATTATAGTAAGTATTTCCCTTAGCTTTTGGAAATACATCTCATTGCCCAAACCATTCTTCTATTTATTTCTTGAGCACTTTTTTTGTTGTCAATCGTTTCACAAATTGTAAAAGAGCTGATAATTCCACAGTTTTTACAGTCTATTTGAAAATACGTATGCTAACAAGAAAGCTCCCTGTCACGAAGGCTTGCCACCCAGGAGGCGAGGGTGTTTCATGCTGACACGCATACGTGAGAGTCAACCCTGTAGGGTAAAGTATCTGAGACAAAAACCTCCTAGCTGTTGCGAAAACCCGTTGAAAGGATGTATGAAAGGCAATAAGTGTCACCTGACTACAATTATTGTTTTTGGCTTATTTTCCAGCCCACATTCTAATGATATTAGTTACGCCACTCACTGAACGTAAATGAGGGACTTTCAGTAAACTACAGGGAGCACAGATGCCATCCCTTCAGAACACACACACAATTATAAAAAAAATTAAAAAATAAACATACGAAAAAATAAGTCTCAAAAGTAATCTAAATGGGAAAATTATTGTGAATCTGGTAATAAAAATAGCTAAAAAGGAAGCATCAAAAGAGAAAATGAATATTTGACAAATAAAATCGCTAAATCAAACTTCAGACAGAATAGCAGTGTTAAATTAGTTTAATGGAAAAACACTCACATATTGCATACTTATTTGTCCTTTCCTATTACGATTTCCTGTATATTTCAACCGTTAGACTCATCCATAAAATCGGGAAAAAAAGTATTCTACCTAAATAATCATTCACATTTGTGTCTTATGGCTTATTTCAGATTATATTTTTATCAAGCTTTATGTATACTTACAGTTTTAACTTTTATTACTGCAACCAAGTTTTCCCGAATGATATTTCGAAAGATACATACACGGAAAATTATCCTTTTTTAGCAACCAATTACCTATCTCTCGCTCTGATGTTGCAGTGACCGTTGAAGCCAGTGATCGTGAACTCACGGCCAGCGTTGTTTCATCGAGACATGAATTTGAGTCCTGATGCCACTAAATATCCGCCGTGCAGTTAGAGCTGCTATAGGTTAAATATGATGAGGGTCAAAATCTTCCCGTTTTTGTTTTTGGTTTTATTAACGTCACACAAGAAGCACCATGAAAGCTGTTGGTGATGGATGTCGCAAATTTGAACGTCGTTCAAGTGACGAGGATGAGACTTAAACTGAACCTCCTCTTCTAACTTCCACACCACACTAAAGGGAGAACTTTGAGCAAAGACATATTTAACGTGCATCAGCCTCTGCTACACGGTGGGTGTATCGTGGAGTGGAAGTTTGCAGACGAAGGTGCTATGTCCAATGTCATCCTCGTTAATTGAACGAGGCTCAAAATTACTAGATTTTTCATCAATAGCCCTCGTGTTGCTTTCAAGTGTGACGTTAGTAAATAGTAGATCAACCTTTATGTTAGAGACAGAAATCACGAGATCATTTTTCTCCGAATAATTTGGGATCCAGAATCATTCTTATACTCTGAAGTAGAACATACAGTACATAATAATCATAATATGTTAACTTACTTAATTTTTTAACTATCAGGGATTGGTGAAGATTTGTTACTCTGGACTTGTCAACCAACCACAGATACCCGAATTTATCTCCCACAGGACCAGTCACCCTAAATATGGCTTGAACTGAAATGTGAGCAACTTGCAGACTCCGTGAAAACATCAAAAACTATCAGAACAGCATTATCAAACATTAAGTTAATTACTTTAATTACGATAGCTATGCAACTGGTATTATAAGTGGCCTACCCCCCTTTTTTCTCCGAGAAATGAATAAAAAAAAAGTAAGAATGCATCGTTTTTGGACATGAACCAACACCACATTTTTGGGATGGGTGATCGGTCCTATTTCGCTTGTAAGCTGGTAGATAACAGCATGTGCTGGATAAAAAAAAGGGGGATACACAGTTTTGTCCGGGAACCGGTTTTACTCTCTTTCCACTATGTGAAAATGCAACTTTAAAGCTCATCGTCTTACATTTCACTTTGCAAATTTTCTCATAATAAAACAGCAGTAGCAATTTGAATAAGGCATTTTCTTTTCTTGATAGTTATCGTTTCTATGAGGCCTGACGCACGGAAAAACGATTAATTTACGCTAATTATTATTCGTTTTGAATCATTCTGCTTCTTCAAGAATCTTAAAAGAAATAAAAACATTAACACATGTTAAAATGTAATTAACGAAGATAATTTCATTTTTCTAAAAATTATTCCTATCATTGTTAAAGTTGACTTACGGGCTGAAATTTTTTCTAAAGCTTCTGAAATTTCACTTAAGTCTTGCACATTCAAATTTTCAGAAACTCAGCCACATTTTCCATTTTGAAGAGACATGCTGCGTATGTTTTATGTTATATCTATTGAGCTTAAGGAAAAAAGTAAAAAAAAAATTTCGAGAGCTATATCAATCAAATGAGATGAATCTAAGGAATTGAACCTTCCTTTGTTAAATAATATAAATTTTTTTTTTCTTAAGTCAATTCCTACTTAGGTCAACAAAGAAAATTTTTATTTTAGTTACTTTTTATTAAATAATTACAATTAATATAAATATGTATATACATATGACAGAATCACAATATTAAGTGGCAAAACAGAAAGCGAATTTCCTTGCAATTTTCCATTTTCCTTTCTATGTAGGGTGTTGGCCTATTATTTTTGTTTGTAACTATTTCTATTTTTTGTTTGTTTGTTTCTAATTTATGAAGCTACTGGTGGTCTATAATTTCTCATTCTATTCATCTCTTGTAATGCTTCATTATTGCAAGGAACCTTTCCTGTGATTTTCCGGTAAATTAAATCGTTGGAATGCAGTTTAGCCCAACACCCTTGGCGACAGGAATTATTTGGCGGTATTTTGCCTAATGGGGCTACTCTGATCCCTTCGCGGACTTAACATTCAGCCAAAAAAAAAAAAAAAAAAAAACGCCAAGTTTGGCAATGCATGAAATCACGCCAAGCGTTTGGGCTAAACTGCATTTCCCCCAATTAAATTTAATTAATATTTGAAAAAACTCTATTAATATCAAGTGTCATATTAAAAAATGTATTTTATTAACGATTGACAATTTAAACAAGATATATAAATAAATATATAAAAGAAGAGTGTGAACTAAAAGTAGAAATTTAAAAATATTCTATGAAAAAAATAATCGTTCGATTGATTTCTAAATAAACTGAATAAATACTATGATCAACTTTGCGCAGTATCACGTATGAAGAAACGTATTGTGCAATTTTTAGTAGCATTTAAATAAACTACAAATTACTGGGAAACATAATTAGCTCCTCGTAAAAGACCCCCATGTAATTCGCTTGCAGCTGTTTTCATGACGAGCAGACATTTTATTTGTATATTTGTGTACTATAGGCAGCTGCATTATAATGGTCTCTCACTTAAGAGAGAGCTACTGCAAACACTAGAAGGTATTAAAACATGGATGTGTGCTTCACGAGTGATGAGATAAAGTAAACATTACTTGGATATTGGACGTGGTAGAGTGCTTTGTACTGGTTCCGTTTGGATATCTTGCCTCATGTTTACCGAACACCCGTTCGTAATTACAATTTTACTTCCTTTTAATAGCTCATATATTGCGCACACTCTTACACAGTTAAAATTAAATGTTACTTTCTTTAAGAATTTGATTGCGTGTCGTACAGCAGGTAACGAAAGTGCGAAATACAATGTCAGATTCACTCTCAGCATTGCAGGACTTCAGCGAGTTGGCGTGAAAGGGAATGAATGCATATACGCGAGCTTTCAGATACTGTTATTTCCATATGAGCATGTGAATTAAATTTAGCTTAGACATGTAACTATACATATTCCTCCGTAAAAGCGTGTGTAAAATTCAACACGTGAATTTATGAGAAAATGAATGAATTTTTATTACCATAACTTACAAATATTGTATGAAAAGTCCTAATGTTGTTGTTTACCATACTAATTCAAGATTCTAATGAATTCCAATCGTGAATGGAGATGGAAAGATAAGAGGGTGATACAAAAAGTACCTGTTTTTGAAGACAAATGATGTTACTAAGGTCGCATGTTGATGTCACCATTATGTGTTGGCACCTGATAAATGGCACTTAGTAAATGTGAAACTGATTAATAGATTAGTTTTGATTTGGCAGCAAATAGGTGTCCAATTAAAACTAACCTATCGCCATTTTGAATCTAAGTATCACTGTCGATAATCCTTGGATTTATCATTACACACCTGAAACCAAGAAACAATCAGAAAGATGGGTTGTTTCTGTGAATCTGTTTCAAAGAAGGCGAAGATGGTCTCATAAGCAGGAAAATTTATAGAGAAGATTTCTTGGGATGTGAAGGGTGCCATCTTAATATCTTACTAGGAAAAGGATAACCGAACAATGGACAAAAACTACAGTGTGAGTCACTCCATTCCCATTTTTCATCCCTAACATTGATTCCTTCTTGAGATGATCTCGTATATTTATCATAATACTTGACTGTTATCGTTTGTTTATTGATTTTCAGTCACCCTTCTACCAGTTATTGAAACGGTAAAATCAAGAATTTATTTTTACCAGAACAGGCGTATTTAGAATAAAAAGGACCCTAAAGTTTCACGACGAAATTGAAGGAATATAATTTTTGGTAAAGATAGGAACTTGTGATGTTGGTCTATTCGCGATTTTCTTTTCAATAACTTCGGGGACTTTTATCGATTTGAATTGCATCAAATTACAATTTCTTCCCAACCAAAATGAAATGAGATTAGATCAATTAGATGAAGACAGAAGTGATGTGATTTAGATATAATGATATATAAATCGTAAACAATTAATGGAAAATGAAGGAGATAAAGGGTACGGACATACGATTACATAATTGTTATTCAAATTGAAACTGTTTTGTTAGTTTTGTGGATTGAAGAGAGTTCTACTAAGAGTATTACGCTACGTAATTACTTCAAAGAAAATTATGAAATTAAGAACTATTGGACTGAGAGATAAGATAGATTTCTTCTTCAAATCATATTTTAAGATTGGAAGTTAGTTTGAGAGCGCCCTAAGATATTGGTCAGTGATAATAAATAAACAATCTGTTTTGTCTTCAATTGGAGTTCGGTAGTTTTTCATTAATAGATTAGATTAAAATATGGCACAAGAGATGAATAATGACGCCCAACCATACAACGTCACAAACTCAGCGAAAAACAATTTAACAAGCAATAATTAAATATTTTAGAGTGCATGATAAAAAGATGTTCATAATATATATATATATATATATCGTTTCGTGTAATATATATATATTACATGAAACGATATTTTTGAAATTGTTGAACTTTTCCCAAATAAAAGTAAGCTATATAACCAACGAGATTTGATTGTTAGCAGTAGAATAATTGAAGAGTGATTGAAAACAAGTAATATAAAAAAAATTAAATTAAGTCAGTTCCTACTTAGGTCAACAAAGAAATTTTTTTTATTTCAGTTTCTTTTTATTGTTATTTGGCGGTATTTTGCCAAGTGTGGCTACCCTGGTCCCCTTCGTGGACTTAAAGTTCAGCCAAAAAAATTGCCAAGTTTGGTAATTTTAGAAATTGTGCAAAGTGGTTTTGCTCAATTGCATTTTCACCAATTAAATTTAATAAATGAGTTAATATTTAGAAAAAAAAATTGTATTAACATCAAGTGTCATCAACAAGAAGTTTAAAAAATGTATTTGGACTTGAGTGGATTAATAAAAAGTATTTTATTAACGATTGAAAATTTGAACAAGATATATATATATATATATATATATAGGAAAAGGGTGAGCTAATAGTAGGAATTTAAAAAAGCATAAGATTCCAAAAAAAGACGTTTGTAGTTAGTTAGTGAAATAAAGGTAATATTCCATTACTTTCTTTTTGAAGAATAATATTCAGATATAACCATGAATATTATCATTCTTTCATTCACCCACTAAAAATTATTACTGCTTTATTATTATACGAAGTGAGATAATACTCTTTTTTACATATAGCTCTGCGTATAGATTGCACAAATATTGGTGAAATAGCTATCTTACTTTATTCGCTTTTATTTTGGAATTTTATCCTTTTTCCCAATCAGCCATTGAATTCATGCCTGGATTTTTTTTTACCGACTACTCTCTAGAATAACCTTGGTTTTCTGTAAAAGTATTTTTAGAACTAAACATGATCCTGAGGTAAGAGGCAAGTAACCATATTTGAAGATAAAAAGAAAAGAAAAGAAAAGCTAACAAAAACAGCCGGGGGATAAAATCCAATTTCGTAAGGCTACTGGAATGAATCAAAATCACGACATATAGCCAATAAATACGCAGAACTTGAATCTCAAGTTTAGGAAACCGACGTTGAGTAAGCGATGATCCATGCCTAATGGAGAATATGAAAAATATAAATGAAAAATTAATCAAGCTTTTATTTAAAAAGTGACTAAAAGGTACAAAACATATTTCTTAATGGAAAAGAAAATATACATATTTTATAAAAATTTGACACACTTTTGTAGGATACCTTAGAAATTACCGATAAATTCACTATCATAGCTACTTTACTTATCTTTGAGATCAAAAGAAATATTAATGCCTCAAACTTTTATAAATTATGTAATATTTTGCACGAAACATTTTTTTTTATATTTTTAGTACATCTTTAAATAAAAACCTGATTTTTAAGTTTTTTGCTTACATTTATCCAATTCTTTTAGGTCTGGAATTTTAGGGCTAAAGACTATTACATGAGCTATAGGTATGTGTAAAATTTCAACTCAACAGGATGTTGTGAATCGCAACATCTGGGCTCCAAGCCCCCTCCCCTCAAGCCCGTTACTTTTGAAGCATACCATTGTATTGTATTGTCATCGGAGTTTTACGTGTTTGCAAAATTTCAGGGCGATCGGAATATCGAAAGTAAATTAAAATTCGAGTACAAATTTTTAGTTGGAAATTATACATATGAGCGGAACAAGCTCAATAAAATCTTTTAATAATAATGTCCAGCGGCTCAAGCTTTAATTTCTTGATATTGGTTGTATTTTTAGGTGAACTAAGTATTGAGAATATGGCTAATTGAGTTCGAAATGACACAAATCATTACGATTTCCAATTCACATACAAAAAAATTAATTTATTTTCTAATCCAATAATTAATTAATAAACGTTTTATATATAATTAATAATTGCATGTTTTTTAAATATTCCAATATTACTTAATTTATATATATATATATATGTATATGTATATGTGTATATATATATATATATATATATATATATATATATATATATATATATATATATAACACATCGACTCCCAACACATCGACTTATTATATATATATAACTCCCCAGTCACATTGAAAACAACATTTTTTTTGCAAAATTTTTTTTTATTCATCAACATAACACCTTTTGTTAATCACCTTTTAGGGTGATACAATCGTTCCAAAGCTTTTCCAAATCTTTTTCCCCCCCCCTTTTTTTTCTTTTTTTTTTCCCGCAAGAAATCTTTTTTGTTGCGAGTAAATAACGATAAACAGCTTTCTGAATTATCGACTCGTTTGCTGTTTGTTCCATCGAAAGCAATCGCGGCACCCACTTGGAAAAACCTTTTCATGCTCAATTTTTCATGATGGATGGTAAATACACTTCCATATGATATCTGTGTCATCTCAGCAATCTCACAGCTTCACTTTACGTCTTTCATTATAATTTTTGTCATTTCACTCACATTTTCCGGTGTAATGGCTTCCACAGAGTCTACCCGACGTTCCGCGTCATTTGTGTCAGTACCGACCACGTTTAAACTCGAGACCACCGACAAATCGTTGCTTTTGATGGACAGAGTCTGGGTAACATTTTCAATCCATTGTTTTGCTTGCACGGTGTTTTACCCATTAAAACAATGTTTTATCAGAACACGAAACTCGCCATTTTTTTAAACACTACAAAACAGCTTTACTCAACCTCGATAACTCAGCTGTTTCTGGTCCGATCGACTTAAAATTTTGACACGTTTCAAGAAAGGTTAGTACTCTAAAAAGCCTAGTTACTGGTTTACTATGAGCTCCATCTCTGGGTTAGTCTCAGGAGTTATTGATTGAAGTGTTATGTTAATATATATATATTTATATATATATTGTAACGTAGTCCATAGAAAATCGCGTCAGAGACTTTTGAGTTGAACTCGTTTTGTTCCCAACTTCCATTCAAAGAATCATAATAAGTTTACTACTCTAAAGCAATAAATGAGTCAAATCTGGGGAGTCATCGTTTGGGTCAACAACTTTCAAGAACACTACGCTCTACTGCACAGGTATGGCAGGGTTGACTCCTCTTTGTGAGATATTTTGACCTATGACTTTGATATATAGAATTTAGGATCTAGCCGTTTGAATTCCACTCTGCATTTCACTTGTGTTAAACTTGATATTAGCCGATAGAACGAATGGTGTTGGGGATAAACGGAGGTTGTCTGTGATTGGATTGTCCAATCAAAATGAAAATAAATTAAGGGGAGCGTGGATCGCTCTCACGAGGATTTAGAGAGACAGGAGGAAAGAAGAGAGAGGAGAAGAATCTGACGTGTGTGTGTGGATCGAAGAGCGATCAGCAAGAAGTTAGAGGCTATTTCCTGCTCTTGATATTTTGAGACTAAATCGATCTACATAATGATATTAAGCTATTAGTATTTTTAGCTATTATGTTTGTGACTTCGTTCGAATAGAAACCAGGAGAAACGCATTCTAACTAGAATATATTCACAGAATATAAAATAAAGAAGTATTTTACTTAAGCTGTGTGATCCCTTCACATACCGATTCATTTCACACACTTGTCACTACGTTACAATATATATATATATATATATATATATATATATATATATATATATATATATATATATATATATATATATATATATATATATATATATATACAAACCAATAAATTTTAAACACTGAACATTATTACTTAATTCGCTAATTCGTTCTCACTATTGCTTTGAAACTTAAAACATTTTTGCTTTGTCGTGGCCGAAGTTCTTGAATTCATGGCACACAAAAAAGAAGATTCAGTTCATTAAATTTTCATTTATTTCACATCAGACAGGAGAAGAGAGGCAGACGCAGAGGGATTGCAGCAGAGAGAAACTTTGCCATGTTTGGGAAGTACATTAAGGGTTATTCAAATCATTTGGTATTAAATGAAGAGATCCTTAGGTATTTCACGTGGAGACTAACTGCATAGTAGATAATATTCCTACTGCTTTGTTTAGAATGTGCGAAATGCCGATCTTAGATTTAGCAATTGCAGTGATCGAATGAATTATACATTTAAGAGGAATTGTATCAGGATATAAATTGAACATAAGAACTCTGAGATAATTAAATTAAGAAATCAAATTAAATTTAAGGGAAACCATCACACACACACACACACATATATATATATATATATATGTAGTATTCTTCCTATAATCCGGCATGATCAGGGGGCCCAGGAAGTTCGGATTATCGAGCGTCAATAAAAATTTAAAGGTAATAACCACTCAAGATAAATTTAATCGATTTATTCAGGTATACAGTACTTTTACAAACGTACTGAACCTGTATAGACGATAAAAATATTCCACAAATTACAGAGCGTTCATATCGAATGTCCCTAATTTGAACATTCAATTCAAATAGGCTATTAGTGCTGCATTGGCGTTAGGCAAAATTATCTGTTTAATTCTCAGATTTTGGAGACAATTTTTAAATTTCTCCCATGAAGCAAGCGCTCTTTTTGAGAGCAGGCAAACTGAAAAATTACGTCACCTCAAGAGAAGGCATACTCTGGCATTCAGAACACAAATCTGCAATAGTAGCGTAAATAATATTCCGAACAATTTATAAAAGACATCCATCCGTTTCTGTAAACTGAAAGTGTGAAGATAAGGTTCGGCGGAAATCGGCGATCACTTTCTGATGCATTTATGGAAGATGTTCGATAAAGTTTCATTCGGAAAGCTCGTAAGTTAATCTGGAAGGAAGCTTCTGAATTATCTATACCGCGATGAACTTTTCATAATGTTCTTCCTCGAAAACTGAGGGAGCATTCGTAGAAAATACAGAATGTGCAGAAATTTCAACCAAATGCATGGCTGCAAAAATCTCTAGGCGTCATTCCTCTGGATTTTTTGTTTCGGGAGCTGCGTCAAAAACAAATTCTATTCAAGGGAGTTTCGTGATTTCGAAGATTTTCGAGCCTCAATAACCACTGTTATAGCCACTGTGATCATGGAAATGTTAAAATGGAAGTGGCTGGAACTGGACTACCACATGGATATACTCAGAGCTACCACAGGAGGACTGCATTGATTTTTTTATAAAAATTTTGAGAGCAGTGTTTTCAAATTTTATATTTTGTTTATGATTTTTAATTTTCTGTTAAGTATATGCACCTCTCCAAATTAGGGACATTTGATTCGGACACCTTATAATTATTTTGTCTAATTTCAGCAGCTACAAAATTAAATTCAAAGGTTAAAGACATTAATTCAGTTGAATATTTGTGTATTGATTAAAACCTCAACATGAAAGAAATAATATTGCAATCTAATGACAATTAAAACAAACAGTCACAGGCTTTTTAGACGATTAATTAGCTCTTATTTTGCTAGATTTTCAGAGTCATATGCTTACGCTTATTTGTTTTTTTAAAATTTGAAAAAACACTGACCGAGATTCAAGGACATTTAACTGTGCAATATATTGTATTTACACAATTGTAATAACGTGCAGAGGTAATATGTAACTCCGCAAAAAATTCAGTTTTCATATTAGTGAGAAACACGGCACTAATACGAAAACTGATTATTACGATTAAAATTGGGTGAAAATTCAATGAAGACTGTATCTCTATCTGATGGCACGTGTTAACAATAGTTCGAATTAACACGAGAAATTCGAAAGTGAACGGCTTGATCAGTGCCAGATTATAGAATGTTTCGCACCATCGAATGCTGGATCAAACAGCGCTTATTGTATATGTATATATATATATATATATATATGCGTGTGTGTGTGTGTGTGTGTGTGTATGTATGCATATTAAAACCCGTCAAATGATATGATACTGACGAAGTACTGATATACAATTGTTAAAAATATTTTGCAGTTGTGTAGTGTTCAACACGTTTATTTATCTATTAAGTTCGTTCATTTCCTTCATTGATTAAGATATTGATAGTATACTTTAATCAGATATTGTCCCTGCCATGACAAAACACTGCACTCTGAGTTCCGCGTTTCACTCGGCAAGTGTCAATTGTAGAAAAAAAGAGTGTTCAAAAGAAAAGGATTTTCCCAGACATTTTAAGAAATTCATTAATTTATTGGGATTTTGGTTGTTTTTATTTAAAATACTAGAAACACGAGAGAAAAAAAAGTTCCGCGTGATTCAGAATTGAAATTGAAAGCATTTTTAAACTTCAAAAAAAATGGTGTTAAGAAATTAAATTTTAAGAGAGAGGATAAACTGAAATCATCACACACACATTAACTCTGCAAAGGGTCTTACGCTTATTTCTCTTTAACAAACTCCTCTGGCATCAGTTTACTACGATGTTTGATATGAGAGCCATGTCATGTGAAAGAACTGTGATAAAGTAATTCAGTGTTACTACATACGAAGAAGGGTAATGAAGAGGAGTGAGGTAAGAGATTGAGAGAAGTTAGAGAGGTACATCGAGACACCACATTGGTTCCAGCAACTATACATCGACATGTAGATGTTGAGCATGTATAACTGATTCGTATGCAGTCACTAGAAGTGTTTACTTAAACTGATTCTAGTTGGTTCAAGTATATTGTATAGAGTTACCAAGATAAATAGATTTCTTCTAAAGGAAATTTAATCGAGGACATTACTAGATAACCGAACTACATTAGTAATGTATTTCGATTTTGTGTATTCAAAGTTTGAATAAAATGGTTAAAATATTTGCTAATTATTTTTGAGTAACTATGTTTCTTAATCACGACGATTCGTTACAATATCCCCATTATACACATGTAATGTGTACATCCCATCCATAGCCAAAATCATTATTAAATACTCAGAAGTAATTGTATTCCAAAAATGATCCATTTTTGTAGGGAATGTTTAAAAGACAAGCCTAATTAACTTTGTCCAATCAAAAGTGATGAAATGGTTTCTGATATGCAAATAAGGGTATTATGTCATCTTATGGTGATTCAAGCGTTTTGCGCAAAGTGAATAACTGGGTGGATATCGGAATACAAACGATTTGTTATGACTCCGAAGCATCATTTGGAAGAATCTGTGAAGTGGCGAATTCTCGGTCGCTTAGAAGTAGGTCGGACAACTATGAAAATAGTAATATGTGGGGATATTTCCAGACATTCTGTACCTATGTTATTGAAACAACTTGAGAATTTATAACTCTTGAATTGGGAGATGGCCTGGACAAAATAGTAAACGTATAACAATGCTTCTCAGGTCCGATACATAGCAATAACTGCCGGTTGTAACAGGAAGTCTACTGCTCGGCAGTTAAATTCAGAGTTTGTTGCTGCCATTAGAACTGTTGTATCACGGAAAAATATACAGAAATCTAATGTCTATGTTTCTCACTGTGTTTCCAACAAATGAAGAATCGTTTTAATTGATGCAAAGAACATCAGAAACTTCAGTTAATTCCAATAGACCCATGCTTTCTTTACTAATGAGTCGAGGTTTAACTTAACATCCAGGAACTTGAAATCTGTCTTCGAATTATACAGAATAATGAGGTAGTTTTGAAAGGGCGAGTGTGATAGTATAAGGAGGAATAGTAATTGATGGATATAAGCCACTACATAATTTTAACAGAAGATTTGTGGCCAGTCGGAGAAATTGGATGAGGACTTGGAGCCATATGCAAGACCTTCCAGAGTTGCACATAAATTTGAATTATTTTTATTTATGAACGATAATGTTTGTACATATCGTATGAGTAAACTTCGTTAACGACTTCCTTGAAAATGAAGCTATTGAGCAAATATATCATGGATAGTAAAGTCCCCTGATCTGAACTTAGAGCTTTGGCTATCTTGGAAAAGCAGTTGCATGGAGATATCCTCCTCCTACATATAATGCTTCGAAAACCAAACTGCTGGAGAAGAGCGTCATCCCCAAACTGTGGTTAATAACATTACTGCTAGAATTAAATCATGTTGTGATACGAGTGGACAAATCAGGGGCGATCACACGCACCAAACTCATAATATTAATTTTTTTTCTAAATTATCCTATTCTTTTTGAACATTCATTGTCCCATATTAAAGCAATTTTTATTGTTTCGGGCTACAGTTTTATATCATTTTTTTTAAATTTAAAGATATAATAATTATATTTTTCTTAATCTTTTTCTTTCTTCAGAACTACATAGAGGGATACATTTGAGATAACTTATTCATTAATAAAGCTTCCATTTGGTGTAACTGAAAATTTTCTTTAAAAAGTAGCAGGAAATTTATAAAAAGATTCATCGCCAAATAATTCTTGAACATTATTCTGCCTATGTTTGCTCTTTCTTTAAAACGTAATTTTCTTTCTGCAATTCATTAAAGGTTTTTAAGTCATTAAAGAGAACGAAATTATTAATACTGCATCTTCATTTGCCTTCATTTTATTTTTTTTAATTTTTTAGTTTTCATTTGAACTTCTTTTCATTATTTTTTTATCTGAATTACGAGGCATGTTTTTTAAGTAAGTACCGTTTTGAAATTAAAAAAGACGTGCAAAGATATCGCAATAATTTTATTTTTACATGAAAACCTGTACCTTAATCTACTTTTCTACATAATTTCCGTGAATATTGAGGCACTTGTCATAACGTGGCACCAGTTTTTGAATACCCTCCTCATAAAATTCTGCCGCCTGACTTGTTAACCACTGTATCACAAATGTTTTGACTTCGTTATCGTCTTGAAGACGCTGACCGCCCAGGTGTTTCTTCAAGTGCAGGAACAAACGGTAGTCGCTGGGCGCCAGATCAGGGCTGTAAGGATGATCTACAGTTTCCCATTTAAAAGATTTGATGAGATCTTTGGTCGGATTAGCCACATGTGGACGGGCATTGTCATGCAGCAAAACATTACCCTTACTCAACTTGCCACGTCTTTTGTTCTGGATTGCACGACGCAGATTGTTCAATGTCTCACAATAAAACGCTGCATTGATTGTCTCATTACGAGGCAGAAACTCCACTAGCAATACTCCTTTTCTGTCCCAAAAAACTGTGCACATGATTTTCCGGGCAGAAATTGTTTGCTTAAACTTCACTCTTTTGGGTGATGATGAATGTCGCCATTCCATGGATTGTTGTTTCGATTCTGGTGTGACGTAGGCCACCCATGTTTCGTCACCAGTAACAATTTGGTCTAAAAAATCTTCACCTTCATTGCGGTACCGCTCAAGGAAAGTCAATGCACTGCCTAAATGTTGGGTTTTGTGCAAATCCGTCAACATTTTTGGAACCCAACGTGAACACAATTTCCGGTAATTCAAGTTCTCGGTCACAATGCAATACAAAACACTACGAGAACATTGAGGAAAGCGGTTGGACAATGATGAAATTGTAAATTTTCTCTCACCTTTTTGTCCACTTTCTACACCAAATCTTCATTAACGACCGAAGGACGCCCACTCCGTTCTTCATCATGCACATTTTTGCGGCCATCTTTAAATGCTCTCACCCATTTCCTTACCATTCCATCACTCATAATGTTTTGTCCGTCAACTTCACAGATCTCACGATGAATATCGATCGGTTTTACGCCTTTAGCACTAAGAAATCGTATAACAGCCCGTACTTCACAATCAGCGGGACTCACGATTATCGGAGGCATCTTAAACACTCAGTAAACAACGTATACAATGAAGAATCAGACTGTAATGGCGTCAGTGCGTAGACAAGAGATGTAGGTAACCAGCGAGCATGCGCGGAACGCCGACCGGAGCGCTGCGGCGGCGGAATCGCAAAACGGTACTTACTTAAAAAACACGCCTCGTATATAAAGCTCTGCTGTTTCAGCAATTCCACCATTTTTTCATCTGATACTTTGTTTTTATTCCTCTCGTTACTTCTCTTCAGGCAGCATTCTGAATTTGAATTCTAGACTTCAAATTTTCATGTTTAATTTTCGAGCAATTTTAATTCTAACCTTTTTAACATGCTGTAATTTAGATTTTAAATTGCTGATTTCCTGTACATTTTAGTCAACATTTCTGCGAAATAGTATACATGTTTAATGTATTCATAATTTGGAAGAATAAATAATATTATGAATAATACAGATTAGGGGGCAGACGATTTCACTTCTTGTCGATATAACAAAGTAGTGTGATGACGCATTCTTTATTGTTTATTTTGTGAAGATATGACTATTAGCGATTTTCTCTTCACTAACCTTGGGGACTTTAATTGAGACTGATTACTGGAAATAACAATTCCTTCCCAACCAAAATGAAACATGATAATGTTAATTAGATGAAGGTGGAAATAAATTGAAGTGATTTAGATATGACGGTATATAAGCAAAGATAAATTTAGAGGATGGAGAAAGAATGTGGTTAACTCGGTGTGTAATACTGGCAAGACATCGATAAAATCAAGAATTGTCATGGGCGATAATGGTCGCAGAGGATTTGAGATATTAAGGCAACCTGAACTGGAGAGGTTTTGGTAAGAGAGTATTATTTCAATAATAGTTGGATAGGTTGGTTAATCCAAAGGCTCCAAAAGAGAGAGAAAACGCCTTAGGCATTATATTATTGTAATTGATAAATAAATACTACTTGTGTTAGAACTGACTGGTATGCCCTTGAGTAGGTTATTGACTTTTAGTTAACTAGTTGTATTTGATTATTTTATGACACAAGAGTCTGGTAGAAGTAGTGGAACGCCAAAATTTTACTATTATTTATTTGAAATAGCATTATATACTATATATTTAATAAAATATTATTTAAAAGAATTTTTTTTTATTTTATAGAATAGTTCAAAGAATTATTTAAAACAATAAATCTTGTTTTACAGGATATTGTACAGCAATATGTATCATGATTCCACTGGTAAGAATAATTAGAAATGCAATCACAAATTCCCTTACTGTAAGTAAGTCTTAACTTTCTTTAAAGTATTCGAAATCACACAATATACCGAAACTCTAAACATACACACACAAAACCATTCTTTGTTAATTTGTTATTTTTTTAATCATTAAACCCCAGAATTCCCAAAAGTTTAGAGGCACAATTCCAAAATTTTAAATGTTTCTCTGTTTAGATGCACAATTTCACATGATATTGAACCGCTCCAAATAAATTTCATTTTTCATTTAAAACACATTATCTTTAACAATCGTTTAAAATGCTAGCTTTGCTTCATATACATTCCCAATTTAATAATTTTTTGGCACTGATGCATCGAAAAAGAAAAAGAAAAAGAAAAAAAAAAAAAAAACTCAACTCTTGCTAAACGTAATTAATTTTTGCATATGTAGAACAGAAATTCGCGCGAGTTTCACCATCATACAAGCACACACACAAAAGAAGTTACAGGAAAATGTTAGAGAGAGTGCCCTTACTTAAAATTTATTATTACATTTATTAACTAGCTCTTACCCTTACAACATTCGGCCTGTTTTGCACCAATCCTAATCCCACCGGCTGCACCAATACAAATGAGTTCGCACGACAAAAAGTAAGCTGTCTTAGAATTCAATCGCAAGACTAGAAAAATATTTTTCATTGTACAACTGATTTACTTTAAATAGGGTTTAATTTTATGTATTTACATAGGAGATTCTTAAAGAATTAAACTTTCTCGGCATTCAATGTATCACAAAATCCGAGTGCGAGAGCTTCTGTCTTCCGCTAACTCTTCTTTCGCCCCTTCCATCTCTCCAGCTCGTCTTTCTGTTCAATACGGAACCTCAATCGTGAAATCGGGTTTACTAGGTGATCGCCTCAGCGGTATAATAATGGTAAACGATTTTTAGCTATTTTATAGGATTCCTACAATAAGCCTTAAATTTTTTTTAGTTATTCCTTTTCCTTTCTGAATACTCTATCTCACATATCAATACTTCATGCTACAGTATTATATCATTCGCAGCGTATTTAAGATTGCTCCTTTTTTATGTGTTATGATGGTATGTATCATTCTATAAAAATTCATAAAATTCACAGTTTCTAAGAAATCTGTGATTTTATGCATATTAAGATAATTTTGGACAGGAGCTATATCGCGTTTGTATCGTTGTTGTACTATATTTCTATTTTTATAACTTTTGACTGACCTATTTGAGTATTCTGTTAAAATGTTGTGTATACTTCAAACTGAAGTATACACAACATGTTTTTTTTTTGTTTTACCATTCGTGTATAGCATTTGTAACATCATTTCGTTTTGATGAAGAAAGCTCTTCCAGTTATTTTTTTTTTTACTTAAGTGAATTTGTGTTTTTACAAACTCTAGAACTGTACAAAATATATTCAGACTTAATACTTTTGACCAAATATGCAAAAAAGTTTTAGATATTTGCTTTTATTTTTGAAAAACATCCTTTTTAAAATAAAATATATATGTTTTGTGAAAATGTTGTTATTATGAAATATGTATGATTTGTTTTTAGGGGGAAAAAACTACTTGTATTTGTAGCTTTTCAAGCTGTTCATGTTTTTTTTTTTTTTTTTTTCTTAAAGATTGTATTAAAGTAAAAGAACTTTAAAAACAGTTTCCAAAGTAAGAAGTGTCGACATCTTCATGTAAAATAATGTTACCGTATATTTTTCTGTGTGTGGCAATAGTTTTTGGAACTTTTTCTTAGCTGAAACCAGGGGTTGACTTCTATTGATATACCTTAATTATCAAAAAGAAAGAAAAAAAAAAAACAATTAAGCCAACGTCAGTTCTTTCGTTCTGACGACGACTCAACAAATCAGTATAATATTAACACTTTCGGAAATAGAGTAACTCAAATTCATAAAATGAATGCTCGTTTCATTCAAGATTGTGTTCCTTATAAATTTAAGGTATGTAAATAAATGAGATAATGTGTTCTATATAGCGATTTATCGCTTGCGTGCAGCTAACAGAAAAGCAACTGCAAGAGGAAAATACCACAACGGTCAAAAATAATAATAATAATAGAATATTGTAGATAATTCACATATAAAAATAACACTAGATTACAGTTTTGTTCTTTTAGTCCAAACCTCCTATGATTAAACAGAACTAACACACACACACACACACACACATACACACACACACTATGCATCGTATATGGAGCAATTGAATAGTGATAATATGCTAGCTTCAGATAGGGTTACCAGAATTATGACCATCTCTTCGTCTGAAGTCTTACTTTACAGTGATTAGATTGGAAAACATTCCACCCATTATACCTTATTAGCAACATTTTCGCCTTCCTGGAGACATTTTAAAAAGTTAGAGGATTTCATTTTCATTTCGGCTTTTATACTATATATATATATATATATATTCAGTTTATATTATTATTATTTGGAACTCTTCGGTTTTATAATTATTATTTTTCTTTTTTGCAGTATCATATGTGATTTTCATTCGGTGCAAACTTTCGATTTAAACTTGCTTGTTTCATACTCAATATGTTTAAGTGTTATCATTTCCTAAAATACCTAAATTACTCTGATTTTACATGATCTATCCATCAAAACAATTGAAACTGGAGATTTTAAATATTTAATGTCTGTGTTCATATTTAAAGGTAGTTAAACTATTTGGGGTTCTTTGGAGGCTGGAACGAAGATCATTGATTTAAAAATCTTTCTAATCTCTTACAGATATATAAATATTTGTGTCTATGTGTGTGTGAATAGCTTAAAATATTTGATGAAACATTTCAAAGAATTGCACTTGTGTTATCTATTTTCTAAATCTTTTTCTTAAAATGGGAGAAAACGATACTCAATAAAACTATTCAAACAGTTTTATAACTTGGGGAGGGGGGGGAAATGTTATGTTTTTATTTGCAGCTTAATACATTTTTAAAGGAATTTGAAATGGTGCATAAAATTTTATTCCTTAAACTTTCATTTAATTATTTCATTTTCTACATAATTTGGTACTTTAAATGATAAGGATAATTTAAGACAAACTAGGATGTTTCATTTAAAATGTAGTAAGGCCTACTGATAAATCATGGATAACAAGGGAATCTAAAAGGTTTTAGCTTAATTTACCTCAAAAATATATTTATTGTTTTACACAATCTTACAATTGATTATAAGCATGTTTGAAAACTCGTCAATTTTAATTAGGTTTAAAGAAACACTTTACTCTTAAAAATAACCAAAATATTGAAAGAAGACTTTTATTACTATATTTAAATTACATAATGTTTCTTTATGTGTGGAAAAATACTATTCTTATTCTCCTCTTGTGCCATAGCTAAACTCAATATACTAACACTAAGAGACATAAGTCGTTCATGAAGACGTTAGACAGGTTTCAAACACTATCGTTATTGGACAACTTATTACTATAACGACAAATGTATATCGACTCTCCCAAAATATCGCCTTAGGTATATTCACTTGTTCCACCAATATCAAATTTAACGGAGTCTTACCAATACATTAGAGTTGAGGCTGTCGCAACTTCTAAGCTTCACTATGCCGTCTATAACTTGTAGCAATTCTTGACCCCGTCTTCGACTCTGGAACAATTGCCAAAAGCTAGAACGACTCGACATCTATCGCGTGTCTCAAGCTTAGTTTATATACTTCTTATCTCCCTCGCTTCATTTTATTTCTACCTGCCTGTAATTTAAATATTCACGTTTCATTTTTGGTTGGGGAAAAGTTGTTTAGTGAAAGCAATCAAACTTAATTAAAAGTCCCTAAGGTTAGTGAACAATGATATTGAACAAACTTTCTTTTTAATAAACATTCATAAATCTTAAGTAATGCCCAATATTTATATAAAAATTATGAGAATTTATTCATAAAATTATTTTTTAAAAATAATATTGAATTTAGAGCTTGAATTTATAATTTATATTTAATGTATAGAATGCCATGTTTCTAAGCACTCTTGAAATTTGTAAAGCCATAAATGTAGTAGATGTTATGCAAGATGTATCTAAAATTAGATCCACAGTTTACGTATGTCAATACGGCTATTTATTTTTAATTGCTTATAAGGAATCATTTTTGCATATAAACGTGTTTTACTTTGTAAAAACAGTATAAATTATACAGTTATTTCAACGTTAAAATATGATTTCCGTCGCCTTTCATTTAAAAAAATGAGGATTATCAAAACTTTGCATAAAATAAGCTCATTTTTCCTAGTCAATAGCGCATCAGTTATCTTTAGGCTCTCCATTTTGATTTCGTGAACGTGATATTAATTCTATGGAATTTCTACAACTGCTCTCAAAGAAAGAGTGAAATCTTACCTATTGGAATACAAAAAACAATGAATGCTACTGTGAAATTGCATTTCTTTACGACTCTTGAAACAATTTTAGAATGTTTTCAAAGATCGGAAGAAAGAGTTTTTAGAATGTTTTAAAATTCCACTAACGTTTCATTAAAATAAGAGTAAAAATATTTTTAAAAATCAGGATGGAAAGTTCCGCAGAAATCGTCATTATATTTTTTCTCACTCGTATGCACTTTATTTCTTGCAAATAAATCGAATAGTGAATAATGAGGACGATTACAGAAATTCGGTTGGATTAACACTATGTACTTGAAATAAAATGGCCGGTAGACGGGAGCCTTAAGCAAACATCTGAAGTCATGTTGGGACCTTAAAATCCTTTTAAATAAAGTCTTCTATAGAGATTTAACGATAATTAATCAAATATAAATATTTTATTTTTATTTTTATGTATTAAATCATAGATTTCCACCCTCTTATGGTCTACCACCCCCTTCTCGCAAAAAGAAGTTATTCGTCATCTCTTTTTCAGAAAACATATACACCGACACCTGTTCTTAAAATCAACAGTGCAGCTGTGAATTTTCGGATCTTTGATAATATTTAAAAATACTTTCGAAAGTCAGAAAAGAAAGAATTCACACAGAAATATTTCTTTCTTTCCACTCTTTCGTATATATTTTATTCTCAGTAATCAAAAAGTATAATTCAGCTTTAAAAAAAATTAAAAATAGTCAAATCGGAAAAATTAACATTACGCTCGGAAATTCCTGCTGGCGTGTCGAAGGGAACCTTATTCTCTGTCGTGGCCTGTTTAAACTTTTCAATACGAGCGTTGTTGATCCAGCCAGAACATATGTGCACCCACACTATGATGCTCCGAGTGGTGCATTGCACATCCATTTCATTCATGTATAAGTGAAAAATGTATTGAGAACAATGCTATAATGAATCAATATCTAAATACATCGTGGATTAATCTTGCTAAAACAATTAGGGAGTCTAAAATCAAGTATATGCCTGTAATGAAAATGCCATCAAACTATTTTAAAAATGGTCCTTCTGAGTTTGAAAGTGCACCATGTTTTAATTACCTTGGATCTTCGACGGCCGATGGTTTTCCGACCCCAAGGAGGGGGAGAGAGTTAGTGACCTTGATGCGGTAGCGTTGTTTCTAACCCTGGACCAGTAGGTCAGAAGTTGACGATCCTACCAACCAGGCTGAAAAGACATCTTTTTCGGCTGGTTGAGTAAGGCGTTTTAACATCTAACGCAGTTGTAGAAGAGAGTCGTCGCATATTACCCCTCCAGTATCATCGTGATGATACAAAGAGATACATTGGTTTGTACAGAAGATTGTTTTTTTTTTTTTTTTTTTTTTTTTTTTTGATTTTTTTAGCCATTACTGCAAAATCCCCTCTCAACATTACTGCAGCATCCCCTCCCTGTTGAATTGATTTTTTTGCTTGAGACAGTTTTCCATTTGAGTAATCGGCTGTATTGTGTTGAGTGGCGGGTCTCGTCGACACGTGCGCCAGAGCTGGAATATCACTAGTCGTGATTTGTGTGCACAGAGGCAAGTGTTTTGCTTCGGGGGCATATGCAATCAGTAGGGATAGGCTGTGCTGCCATCTAGTGTTCAAGTCTTAAGTCTCCACTTTGGCGGTTGGTGGTTTTCCGACCGACCTCGAGGAGTGTTGCTTACCTAAGAGTGCTAGCGTTGTTTCGAACCCTGGTCCAGTGGGTCGGAAGGAAAGTTGATCGGTCACTTTTTGCAGGCCTTAACCAACTAGGCTAAAGAGCACGCCCTATTTGGGCTAGTTAGTAGGCATTTTAACTTCTGGCGCTGTTGTAGAATAGAGTCGCCGCAGATCTCTCGTTAAAGCCAAAAATTACATTATCCCCGAGATCCAAAATCGCATTTCACTGGTCAACAAACCGTTCTTTGGACTCTACACTTTACTCAGGTCCTGTTTCCTTTCTCAAGAAACAAAGCTTCTTCTTTAAAAGACTCTCGTTAGATTGGGAAACTTGTTTTCTAACTAAAAATGAATACAAAACTGCAGTTTTTGAGAGAAAGATTCTCAGAAGTATTCTCGGTGTGGTCAGAGGAAATGGCCTTCGGAGAAGGCGTTTTAATTCTGATATTTATAGAATTTTTAATGAGCCGTATATCATTAAATGAATTAAAGTGAAATGAATGATCTGTGTTTTTCATATTGTTAGAATGGATGAAAAAAATCCAGAAAAAGATTTTTGTAGCAAACCATTTACTATTCGTAAAAGAGGAAGACCAAAATTACGGTGGTTTGATTCTGTTGCATTGGATTTTAAGGTGATTGAGGAAAGAATCTGGTTGACTAAGACAAAATGTTTAAAGTCAGATTATTTTGGAGGAATCTGCAAAAGAAGGCCTGGGCCTATCCTGGGCTCTAGAGTCAAATATGATGATGATATTTCTAAAAGATCATTTTGGATATTTTGTCGAAATATGCATTCAGTGGCTAATAATATTAAAAAGGCTTGTCAGTTTGCTTTTACAATTATTGCCCGAGCGAAGGATGCTACAATTGATCCTCAAAGCCCTCTAAATTTAAACTTAGATCAGAAAGGCCACTTTGGACACATTCAACTAACAAAGGTGGGCCTTGCCGACCCCTTTGGGTACCCCTTCATCAAATAAAGAATAATATTTTCTTTAAATATCAGTGATAAAAATACAAACCGGAAGTAAACTGTCTTATTTCCTCAGTGGTATTAGCGAAATTCACGTGAAAGTTCAAAAAGGCGAGAGAAAAAGTCACTTCTAAATTCTGTGATGATGATGATTATTATTTTTTTTATTTATTCACACTTCAAGAGTTGATATACTTTCCCGAAAAGAGTTTCTAATAATTCATTTGATAATGACATAATGTTAAACAATGTTATTAGTCACTTTGTTCCGTAAATTTGTAGCTATGTTATACTAGGGTTTGCAAGTTTATTTCTGCTCAACCACCTTTTGGATACTTCTAAGATTTAACCGAAGAACCTCAACTTATAAATTATTTCTAAAAATTAGCTTATTCGGCTTATTTATCGGATTATCTAAATCAGCTTATTCGAATTCGACTTATAGGAATCAGCATTATTAAATAAATTCAAATATAGTGAATAAGGAATCTGACAGAAGGAAGAGAGATAGTCGAAAATTAGTAGATATGAGGTTGGAAGAATCGGTAATCAGATATTGGAGGGTTAGAAGTAACAGAGAGAGAGATTGAAAGGTTTGAACAACTAGATTATATAGTCCTGTGCGTACGCTGACATTGATGTAAGAGTAATCAGAACTTGGACCCGCCTTGAGTGTTAAATAAGTATATGTTTTTTATTCTCTTTTGTGGACGCGTTATGGCTTGCTTTGCAAAGTGGTGGTAATATTTTGATTTTGGATAATTCTACAAGAAAGAACAAAAATGAATGAAGAACTTAATTCTGTGCTTATTCAAATTTAGGTATAAATGATTTAACCATATTAACTTACTATTGTTTGATTGATTGCTTATTAACGTCGCACTTAGAAGCCACGCGGCGATTTTTAGCAATAGATCTCGCCATTTTGAACCTCTTTCAAGCGACGAGGACGTTTGATCTGATTTCAATATACGAATACTTCTATACACAGGATATAAATCAAGATACGATTTTCTCACTCATAGATCACTGCGCAATTTTTTCTACTTATATCGCTTGGCTCAATAATCTAGTTATTCTCTCTTACCTCTCTCCAATCTCTCTCTCTCTGTCATATCTCTAATCTCTTTACCGGATATTTTCTTATTCATCACACTTTTTAAGCATTAATAATGAACTTAAATAAGTATCGATTATTCTACAAGATGAAGTTCTCAAAATCATGTAATAAAAATATTCCAAAAGCTTAGTTGAACTTGCATGGTTGTTTATTATCGTTGCACTTAGAAGCAACACGAGAGCTATTGGTAATGCACCTCGTAATTTTGAACCTCCGTCAAGTAATGAGGATGACACCTCCCTTCCATGCCTACACGAGGACACGAGCCTCGATAGATACAACATGCATCAGCCTCGATATACGAGTATAGTTGTTCTTCAGTGACTCCAACCTCGATCTCACGACTCGACAGAAACAATACCGTCCTCGAGGTTGTGACCATGATCACTAGGTTACCGCGGTCACAAATTTAAGATGGAACATATTTTAGACAGAAATGTAACTGGAGC
>BMAW01099143.1:66423-113388 GCA_019974015.1 Nephila pilipes | reverse complement strand
TGTTATGCCTAGTTCAGTTACGTATTGCTGACAGTATCAAGAAAAATTTTAAAGAGAAAGAAAAGAAGAAAGAAATATTTATTCAATTGACGGCAACATTCCATGAGTGGCAGTTAATGGTGGAAAAGTAAAATGGGGCTAATGATGAATGGATGGAACAGGATCAAGCCGTTTTAATTCATTTTTACTTTCTTTCTTTATTTAAGGGGAAAAACCAGTGTCTAATTGCTTGGGAATAAAGAAAGTTGAGGTACAACTGAACCAAGAAATTATCAGAGCAATAGTAGGTCTCGATATTCATACCATTCTAACATTATATTGATTGCTTCTTTCATGAAAGAAATTTACTTTTCAAAATTCAGAGCTATAAGAACAGGTTAAGCTTTGTAAAATAAACAAATGGAAAAGCCAATTTAATTTAACAGTGTTTGCTGTAAAGTTTTTAAAGGAACCTTATATTTCTGTCTGTAAAACAAAGATACTTCTCTAATGTTATTCCATTCGTCTAACATTTTTAGCAATCAAATTTATTTACTCTATTTTGAATAAATTTTGGCTTCTTATCTTCTGGTGACTAACAATTGGGTTCTCCAATATTTTCCTTTGAGAAAATAAATTACCATAACATGAAAATCATTCTTATTCTTATATAATCTTCAGATTCTTCAATGCCTCCATGGCTGAGATAGCCATTGATCGCGTCTTTTGGAGTTGGTGTTTGTTTCACTGAATCAAGTTTCCAGTCCTGTTGCTACACCAAATACGGCTACCACTATGTAATGAAACCATTGTAAATTTATGACAAAGTTGCACAATGCATATCGTCCCTCTGCATCCCCATCCAGAAAATCTTGAGGCGGTGATGCAGTATAGTTGATAGTCTAATTAACTAGAAGACTTTCAAACTTCCACTTTTGGGAGAGGCCATAGTGTTGACTGATCTCTCTTGTGCTGCATATCGGATATTCGAGGGCATATGCTAATACCTCATCCGATTGAACTGGCCGTCCGACCATAGCTTGTCTCTCAGATTGAGGTCCAATAGTCCCGGAGCCTTTCTCCCTAAACGTTTCACAATAGTTAGTATGGTTTGATTATAAGTATGTGGTCCTGTAGGGAAACGTTGCTGGTACAACTTTGCTGCTGACCATGTATTTCGTCTACTATTCACCGTACAGTAAAACCATCCCACAATAATAATCGGCTTTGGAGAAAATAGTGCAGCTGTGAGCATCAACATTCTACAACGCTTAAGTATGTCTCTTTGTAATATCTCAATTAAACAGGCATGACGTCTATTACCAGCACCAGCTTTGGAAAATGGTGCAATGATCATGAGCATCAACATTCTACAACGCTTAGAATATGTCTCTTTGGTAGCTATCTCAATTAAACAGGCATGACGTCTATTACCAGCACCAGCTTTGGAAAATAGTGCAGTCATGAGCATCAACTTATTCTACAACGCTTAAGAATATGTCTCTTTTGTATCTCAATTAAACAGGCATGACGTCTATTACCAGCACCAGCTTTGGAGAAATGATGCAATGATCTTGAGCATCAACATTCTGCAACTTAGAATGTCTCTTTGTAGCTATCTCAATTAAACAGGCGCTATGACATTATTACCAACCAGCTTTGGAAAATAGTGCAATGATCATGAGCATCAACATTCTACAACGCTTAGAATATGTCTCTTTTGTAGCTATCTCAATTAAACAGGCATGACGTCTATTACCAGCACCAGCTTTGGAAAATAGTGCAATGATCTATACAGGCATCAACATTCACAACCTTAGAATATGTCTCTTTGGCATATCTCAATTAAGGCAGCGTCTATTACCAGCACCAGCTTTGGAAAATAGTGCAATGATCATGAGCATCAACATTCTACAACGCTTAGAATATGTCTCTTTTGTAGCTATCTCAATTAAACAGGCATGACGTCTATTACATATTTGCATGCTGCAAATATTTCCGAACATAAGCTCAAAGTTACATTCAGTTGATGCGACACTTCATTTTGATCTAAGTGTTGTCTACTCTATTTACAAGATGAATCGGAACAAAATGCAACCATCAGGTTTGAGCTAATCATTTTAGTAGGGATCACAAGCATTATCCCTGCCATTGCAAAGTCGCGTTGTGAAAGATAATCCTTCTCCTTTAGTTCAAGTTCGTGAAATCACAGTGTAAGAATCACGAAAATCAGTATGAGTTTTAACTGTTCTATTCGCTTCGCAATAATATCACCAAGGTGTCTTTTCAACTAAATCGATGATACTCTAGAACTTTGTAAAATCGCTTTTCCCTAACACGTTCAGTTTCGAGATAAATGCTAACTGTGCATTTTTCTACCAGATGATGACGACGTGGGTGATTTCATTCAGTGATGGCTGCCTTACTATACCTAGACACCACTTCTATAGATATAGCAAGAAGAAGAAGTTCCAGAAGTTAAGAGGTTGGCAAGGTATTTAGTGGGCACTCTGTATATACAGGATGTCCAGACTAATGCCAGACCAATAAGATAATTCATAGTTCAGTTAGTGTACACTTCAATTTGAAAATGGTTTTAAAGGTAAAAATGTTTTTACGTGCTTTCAGACAAAACCCATTTATGGCTAAAATTAAATTTTATACGGTCCAGGAGTCCTATCACTTATATAGGGAAAAGATGCAGTACACAAACAAATTAAACACGAAAAGGTTTCATTTATAACGATAAAACTGACCGAGTTATGCCTACATAAAGTTGGAAGCAATGCAATTTGCTCAGAAAGGGGTCTCGTATGATTGAGTTTAAGTAATGATAATTCCACTATGAAAGCAAAGAAAAGAAAGAGCAAAGAAAAGCATCATAATATTAAAACATCGTAGTAAACATCATAAGATTGGAAAGTTTGTATTGCTGTATGGAAAGAGGAAAGTTAAATTAGGCATAACTATTGCCGAAAGATTAAAACAACGTTTTGTAAATGGCTTCAAAACAATACAGGATTTGGGTCAGGTATAGCATATTGGAATGATGTGTCATTCATGAGATCAGGGGCTTTATTATATCAGAATGACCAGAACAAATGTTTCAAAATGACTGCCTTCTGCAGACATGCAGTACCAGAACCGCGTCGAAACTCCGCCTGTCTGCTTCTGCAACATAGTGGTATAAGATATGTCCGTATTACTTCGATTGATGAAATCTATGGTTACTCGTGGATTCACGTTCGTACACTTTGCTTTTAGAAGCCCAGAAGAAATCCAGAGGACTTAGGTCAGGTGATCGTAAGACCCTCCTGTTATTCATGTATTCCGAGTGTCAAATGTCTGCCTAAAATGTACATGGTTTCAGATTTGTGTCTGAGTGCACCATCATGCTGGCACCACATGCGTGACAAATCCCGTAAGGAAAATTCATCTTCTAAAATCAACGGTCCAGATATTTCCGTGTAGGTTCTGATGAGTCCACTGCCAATCAGGTGCTCTTCATATTTCGCACCACACGTGCACCGACCAGCGCCTTAGTAGCGTTCGGTCGGCGTATTAGATGAGTTTTGGAGGAGCTTAAATAATGCGTATTCTGGCATTAATAGTGCCTTGCCTTGAGAACTGGCGTTCATCCGCAAACTTCATTCAAAATCGATTTTCATCCAGTGTGTTTTGCTTTGAAATTACAAAATAGAAAACGTGCTTTCTGGTCTCCGGGCATGGTTTCTTGCTCAGGACTGGACGATGGGATATGCACCATGCGTATGTAATATGTACCACACAGTCGATTTTAGTAGGAACGAACTTTATAATAACTCGGCTTCTTTCAGAATAAGGCAAGGCATGTCCTAGAACTTCTCAACGATCTATCACCAAGCTTTAGTGTGTGGCCTGGACAGGGACTCGTCGCTTGACAGCGGTTTAGCCGAAGCGTGAGAACGCACTGGGACTGGCGAAGATGGATGATCTTCGACTTGGGAAAGTTAATGGCAAAGCGTCTTTGCCTACTATTTCAGATTACATCCCCAGTACACAGGTATCATTTTGCGTATTCTTCATTTGTATCATCCGTTCTCCCATGTCACAGATTCGTAATATTAGAATGACTGCGCAGTCAAACACTAAACAGGATTTTTAACCGTTCGTCCGCGTAACCAGCAACAATCGATCTATTTTTTGGAACTTAGCTTTTGAAATGTTTTCCTTAAGATATTTTTTTTGCTATATGTTTCACATTACACATGGAATAAATTTTATTTTCTTAAATTAATGTTTGTGATTCTAACACTGTAATGTATATCTTTTAATTTAAAACAGTTGCATACCCATAGTGAGTGTAAGAACTCAAAGTTTCCTAACATAGTTCAAATTATACCTTTGCACTACTCTTTGTACCTTTACTAAGCCTTTCTTGAACATGGCCTTGGGAAAATGGATGAAATTTATGATTTTCAAAGTTCTATAACTACATACCAGTTTTATCGTAATAAAGTGACCTTTGTGTTTCTTGTTTTAGTGTACTTCATATTTTCCTAAATACAAGTGATAGGACAGGGCTATGTAAAATTTAATTTTTGCCAATTTTTGATAAAGGGGTTTTGGGTTCAAAAGCACGTAAAAACATATATTGCCTTTTTAAGTCTTTGAATAAAGTGTCATATCAACCAAGAACGGTTCCGGAAATTAGCATATTGAATCACGCTAACGCTGGACACCTGATACCTAATATTGATGATAATAGTAGTTATATGTAATTGAATGTGTATACGTATGTGTGTGTGATGTGTGTGTGTTATAGTGTGTGTGTGTGTGTGGTGTAATGATCCGCCGGCTTTAAAAGTAAGCATAATCATCTTTATGATTCATAAAGATCGAAAAATTTCATTTTAGACAATATTGTACTGGTTGAGACTGACTATTCCTACTCACAGTTGATTTGAAACTGTTGCATAATTAGACAGACAAAAGCAAGAGGAAGAGAAGGAATGTATGAAAGAAGTGTTTTGTGTGTGTTTTGTTTGTACTATCAGAATTCCCATGAAATTGCTCGGAGCTCATATTATGAATGGAGGGATTTTCTGAGGAAATAATCATAATAGACAGGGAATCTGAAGAAATTGTTTGAAACCAGGTTATATTGGTTTAACATGGATTTAGAGCGCGTGATTAATAAATAAAGATATACTTTGAAGGATGTAGAGGCTGAATGAACATCTATCTTTTAAGGGAGATAATAAGGTGGTCAATTGATAATATAAAGGAGATAATGGGAGAATCTAATTTAAATATAACTATATATCATCTATCTATATATCATATCTCATTATATTATCCGATAATGTGATATTCTAAAAGTAAAAATGGGCAATATCATGAAATAAAACGAAAGAGATAATGAAAGAATTAATGTATATTTATTTGGAATGTGGAAAATTTAAGTTAAATATTAAAACACATTTCAAAGGAAATATCTTTGAAAAACTGCAGAAGTTAAATAATATTTAATAACCTCACCTAGTAAGATTTTGTACCATTTTTCTTAAGGTTTCCAATATTTTTCAAGTGATTAAGATACTGATAATTTTGTAATAGATTGGAAAACTCCTCTATACTAAATATGAACATACTACATAGCTCTTTATTTCTTAAAAATTGATGAATTAAACTAACCACTGACTAACCTGAAGGTTTTCAGTGGTGTTTTAGTGCCCTACGCAAAGGTCCTCTAACATGTTTGTAATTCTCAATGCCGATAAATTGACGAGATAATTCAATAATTGAGAATTTCTTAATACGAAGGTAATTCTGTAAGTAAACTGCAAACAAAATCGAAATTTAGTACTAAATTGTTTTCAAATACGTCGATAGGTGGCTTGGATTGTTTACTGAGAATGAAACATGAGGTTCATCACCATCAGCCACAAATGAGCTTCAATGATAAGGATGTAAACTTAAAAACGCAAATTTAAGGAGGTGCCGTCAGCGAATAAAGTTATGCTGACAGTTTTTAGAGGCTCTAAAGCAGATTTGCTTATGCTTATTTTCTAAATAATTATTTACGAAATATTTATAATTATTTCTGATTTTATTCATGAATGATTATGATATTTTTTGATGGTAGATAACACACAAAATTAAAACGAACTATTGTAATATGAATATAAGAAAAAGAATATTTTTTCAAAAAAAGCGTAGCAAAAAAGTACATTTATGATATTCATGGGGTAATATGTATCACATCATTATTCAAATTAAGTTCTCAATAATTTTTTTAAAATTATTTTCTGAATTTCTGCGTTCTGAAAGTTTTCTTACGAAGTTTTCAGAATTCGGTTGCAAACAAAAGTAGGCTAAGTTATGATATGAAAATATACTGCATGAAACTGATTCCTCGTCAGGAAAATAAAAGTTATTGATCTACACGATCATCCATTTTGTCTTCTGTGAAAGTTAAGAATCAAAGTAAAAACAAGGATTTAAGTACAAATAAAACAGAGAAAACACATACAGATGACAACATGAGGGCATCATTTAAATTACTTTTATTTTGTTCTGAAAATACTTAAGTTATCAGTTTTAGCTCATTAGTCAAACGATTGGTAAAAAAAAGGAACGAGTAACGAGTTTCCAGTTTATAAAACAATGTTTTGTATTTTGAATAACATCAGTGACTCCATTCAGAAACAAATTTAAATGTTCTTCAATGCGATATAGCTTTTATGCTACGGAAACTATATCAAATGAGTAACAAAATGTGTTTCGTCTAATAAAGCAAACTAACATTTTCATAATTTTTATCAAAAGAACTACATTTAATAAGAATCGTAAAAATTCACTTTATAGTAAATGTAAATAATTAGAATTAACAAAGAGAGGGAAAAAAACGTCTACATTTCCATACTTCTCCGGAGTCTTGGAAACTGAACTATGTGTGAAACTGATTTGGTTTAACACGAAAGGAAAGACCAATATATCCCTTCTCAAGAGGAAGGAAGAAATTGAATAATGTGAATCTAGCTAGTATCTAAGAGGGTGTTTATAGGTCTCATGAACATCAGTGCCCTATTCTCGACTTCACATTATCGACTTCAATTAAGCAATCTACGAGCTTCCCTATATCCAATGCTCCGATAATAGTCCATTGCATTAGAGCTATTAGACGCTTCATAAAGGATCTCTTGCAGGACTTCTGGATGACATTTATCGACCGTATAAAGCGTTGTGTTGTGTAAAACATAGGCTGGAGATATGCTAATTTACCTCGTCTGTGTTTAATGCTGCCTTCAAACTAGCCAAATTTAGAAGGTTGTAATTTGATAGTTCAAGCACGTTTTATTACATTTGAAAGATTTCATAGAATCATAAAAGTTTATTCAAAGACTCTAAATTAGAGTACTTAAAAAGTTTCGGGTAATATTTCTCCAACCATCTAATGTAACGCACTATAATTCGAACTAACTCTTGTTTCTTAATGGATATTTTGATAAGTGTGTTACATTTATTATACATACACACACACAGAGAGAGAGAGAGAGAACACTTAAATTGTGCAGGTAATTTTTTTAAAACCTTCTGACGTATTTTTTAAAAACAATTATTTATTTTAATTTAAAAACTTGTTATGCTATTATTTTAAATATTAGGGCAATCCATACTTAATGGGCTTATGTTGTACCATTATCGAAACTAATTTCTATCTTTAAAAATAACTCTTTTTATTTTAATCCAAGAAGTTTAGAAGAATATTCAAATCCTTATAGCCAACCACACTCTTTCCGATGGGTTCGTGTGAATGACGTGATGTGCACGTGATCAAATGAGGATAGCGTTTAATTGTTGCTGAGGATGATGAGACATTCTACTGATTGAATGCGCAAGTGGCGAGGAAGACAACCGATCTTAGCAAGTCAGATAGAGGGCAGATTGGGATGGATCAACAATTTGGTACGAGCAACTATGCAACTGTATGATTCTTTGGATGTTTGTGAGTTGACTTTGTGAATGCACATACAAAGGGGCTCAATGATGGTAATACGCTACGGCTTGATGGATGCTACAGCTTGGCGCGTTCATGCGTCATCAATGAAAATGACGTCGGAAGCTATCCCGCTTAATGAAGCAAAATCGATAGTAGCCAGTGGTTAAGTTGACAGTCAAATTCTATGAAAGTTCAAGTGTACCAGGACATGCGGGTGAAAATAAAAGACTCTTTCCTTTGGAGATATTTATGTTTCAAAATTATAAGCGGTGCTAAGTAGTTTTGTTTGCCTAATAATGATATTTTATTCCTTTTATTGAACAGAAAAAAAGTTAATTTTTTAGTCAAATAGTGTTTCTTTGCTTCCGAGTTAAGTATGGATAGTACTTTACAGATATATTTACATTTAGGTACCATTTTTAAAAATAATATTCTGTAAATATACAAAGTCTTTTATTCCTCTTATATAAAAGAATGCACAAAATATAATGAACCAAATTTTAATAACATGACTGTATATTTTCTTTCAAAAAATTATAAAACATTGTAATTTTGGAAATTTTTCTTGTGATTTCTTTTTTTTCAAAATTATTCTTTCTTTATTTATTTAGTCATTTTCATTATTTATGAAAAAATCTATTCCTTATAGCTTAAATATTTCTTAGAGAAAAATATTTTTGTTTCACAATATGCAAAAATACATTTAGAAGCATTAAAAATTTGGATCCATTTTGCGCAACGGTTTTCTTTATAAAATGGTACCTAATTGCAAATATATCTCACAAATCATCTGCATATTCAGGTAAGCTGAGAAAAACCATTAGTCAAAAAAATTACTTTCATAGTTCTATAGAAAGATTAAAACATCATTATCACAGAAAAATATTAAGTTCTAATAATTTGAAAATATCTTATATCACAAAAATAAGGAGTCATATTCAACAATTCCTCACATGTATTAATACCCTTAAGTAGAAAGTGTTTCGGGACGCAGAGTTCAATGGCCGCTGTCGGAAGTGAGACTACGCGGGAGACACACCTCCCCTGTGTCTCTGTAAAGCAAGCAAAATTGCCACTTACGTGTACAGAAGATCTGGGATTATTGAACCATTGAACAACAAAAGTGATTTGCCTGGTCATATAAATCAGAATTCCACATTCAACACGTTGATGATTGTATAATGGTAAGGAAACTGTTGCTTTTCACATGTACCGAAAGTCGTGATCAGGTCGTTGGTTGAGGTACTTTGGCTTGGAGAATATTCTAACAGTTTTCGCCACCATTGCTTGTTGTTTTACACACCATGAAGTCAACGTCATTACAGAGCATTTGCGTCCTTACGCGGCATCTACCATCTCCACCGAAAACGGAGTCTTCTAAAAGACAGAAATCCATATCACAAGGCAGGTATTTGCTACAGTGGTGTGAGAAGCACAGGGATGGATTTCGTTTACACCTTAACCTCCTAATTGACCGGGATTTAATTCCATAGATCATTGTTAAGGTGTCATAGAACGATGAATCATAGCTATAAGCCATCGTTTCAGAAAATTGTGGAATTAAATTATCGCTGCTTGAATATCCGATGCAACCTATCTCTGATCATCTTTCATGAAATTGTGAAATTCATGCCAAAGTGCGTCACCATTGTTTTGTATTCCACAAAGAGGGACCGTGGCTATATTAGAGTAATCATGATTTGAATTATTCAAGATTTCTGACAACAGGCTTAATTCTAAGCTGTCTTTAATAAAAAAAAAAACTATATGTTGGTATTTTTATGTGTATTAATTTTTCTTTATAATTTAGAATATTAACTCCTCTTTAGTATTACTAAAATGTATGCTGCCTGTTTTGTGTATGATCATGCATTTTTGTATTGTAATTTATTATGTTTATGGTGTTTCGATATAGCTGATTGTTTTTCTGCACCATTTTATTTGGTGACGGCAAAAGCATTGTATCTAATAGTCAAGATCACGAACTCGCGGTCTGCATTTTTTTCGCAGACTTGTGGTTTCGAGATCTGATGCCATTAAAAAAACCTGCAGTGGGGCTGATGCACGTTAAAGTGGTTGAAGTCCCAAGTCTTCCCAGTGGCGTGGTGGAGAAGTTTGGTAAGAAAGATGCTGGATCAAGTGTCATCCTCGTCACTTGATCATGATTCAAAATTAAGAGGTCCGTCGTCAATAACCTTCTTATGTTTGAAATATCAGGTCCAGCAGATCATAAGTCCTGTTTCTTCTGATAACTCCCCAAAGTAAAAATAAGAATTTTTAATACGTTCTCTTTTTCCAAGGTCTGAAGAGAATTTTGATTTGAATTTTGAAGAATCTACGCCTCCTTTGAGAGATCTTTAGGCTTTAAAAATCTTAGGGGTGGGGAAACTCCCTACCTTGGTTTTTTGGAATTTGGAAACATATTTTTTTCCCTTCTTTTCCTTACCTCTTAGTGAAATTTATCAATTTATGTGTACAACTTTTCTATTTCCGAAACAATTTTAAAAGATGTTAATTGGAAACTTTTCCTTAAATCTGGTAATCATCCGCCATCCTTTAAATCATACAAACCAATTTGTTTGTTACCAACCTTCGGGAAAGTTTTGAGCGGGTTTTTCTCAATAGATTATATTTCTGTTTTCCATTTCGTTTCACATATCAAACACGAAAGATCAACAGAATATATAACTGTTAGTTTTATCGATATTAAAAGTGCGTTTGACATTATAAATCGGTCTATTCTATTTAAAACTCTTAGAAATCATCATTTTACCAATCTGTTTTCAAAAGTTCATTTATTCCTACTTAATAAATAAATCTATTATTGTTTCTAATAATAATTTTGTGATAAATTATCTAGTTACTCACTGTTGCCCACAGAGTTCAGTGCTGTACCGCTCTGAAGAGTTATAAATTTCTCTGTAGAATTATATAAACGATTTTGGATATTGATTGCGAAAACGTTTTAGTTTACGCTTTTGCAGATGATCTGGCAGCAATTTCCTCAGGAAAAACCTAGAGCGTAATTCCAATATTTTAATTAGTTTTAATACTGAACATCTGGCACGGCTAAGGTTAGATATCTCGATTGAGAAAAACCCCTAGTGTGTGTTTAGAGGCTCGTCAATCCATAATAAGGGTATTCGTGGTAGCAAAGTCTTCAGTCAAAACCCAATTTTCAAAATAAAAAATTCCTACATGAAAATTTATAAGTTTCATAAATACTTAGATGTCCTGATTTACTGTCGGCTCTCCTGGAGTCACCACATCACTTATGTAAAAGGAAAAAAAATATAGTCTGTCATTAAATTTTAATAGGGTTTCTTTCGGTGTAATTTTAACTTCAAAAATTATAAATTATGGTACCTATCTGTTGTTGAACCAATAATAGTCGATGGCGCCGAAGTCTGGATTGATGCTGTAACCTCCTTTTAAATTGATAAATTGAGATCCTTTCTGAGAATTTAATTTTTAAAAATTACCAAGGCCTATAGGATGTCTCCAACTGCTGATTTGCAGGAAATTACCGGCGTTCACTTTATTCACCTTACCATAAAATTTCTTTTTCTAAAACATCAAAATTTTCAAACATCATATTCAAACTTTTTTCACTTAATTTATAAAATCCCATTCTACTAAAATATTTCAAAGAAAGCTGCTCATCCTGAAACACAAACCCTTTTTCCAATCAGATTTTCAAGGACCTCTGAGTGGGAGCCTTATATAGAAGATTCAAGGATTGAATCTAAAATTGCATTCGCCATGCGTTTCTTCCACCGAGGTGTCTTAAATAGTGTCTATATGTTAAAAATAAATTCTTATAATTAAGTTTTATAGGCCGGGCTTTTGGCAATCGGATTTGCCGTATTACGGGCCATCCCCATAACTTCAAAGATTCCATTTATACTGAAAGCGTATCAGTATTGCTACTGTAGAGCACCAGAAATAAATCACTTTTTATTAATATCTACCTCGGAGTTTATTACAGTGAAAGTGCAGATTCATTTGCAAACCTCGCTGTTACTCATGGTGAGATAATGAATGTGTCCCTGTCCCTAGGTCTCTTATAGTTAAGATGTTAAAAAATAATCTTCTTTCTCTCTATTCTTTTTCTGAATGAGACATCTAGTGATCAACTAGTAATGTCATTATTCGAATTTGGTCCCATATTCCAAGACCAAATGTGAATGCTTTTAAATTCCAATTCAGATTTATTAATTGCTTCTTAATTAGTCATGTTTCCCTCATTTGTTATTTCAATCGTTTTAATTTAAAAAATATAAATTTATGTTCATGTGGCTCTGTTGGAGATGACGAGAACGACATTTTCTCTTCCCCTTTTACCAAAAGTTTTCATTTAAACTGTCCTATTGTTGCAACGAAACCTATTTGACTGAATTCCACGCGTGAAAATCCTATTTTGCATTTAGAACGTAAATCCTGTATTCCTATTGCTCGTAAAATTATTCAACAAATTTCAAAATTGTTTCAATATTTAAATTCATTTTTTTAATATTTTAATTTTCCTTATTGTGGGCTTATAATTGTATACCTTGTATATATGAATGTATGTCTAATATTTTACTTTTTAGTTCACGAGTTTCTGAACGCGTTTTATACTCGTATTGAATCATTTTAACAACTATACGTCGCTTGTTATGCGTCTTACTTCCAAGCAAAAAACCTAATGTTAATTTCTTATTCCTGTCATATCTTGTCTCTGTAAACACATCGTAAGTTTTTATTTATTTTTGAATTTTTGAATTATGTAATATCTTATACTCTTTTGTCGATAAATACTAAGTGTGGGGGTGATTGTCTCCCGGGAGGTTGGTTTGTAACTCTAAACCTATTGGATAAGTTTGGACCCCTTGAATATTCTACCAATAATCTTCGCGTTGCTTTTCAGTGTGACGTTACCTAACAATCGCATACACTCGCTATTTCATTCCATAAACCGATAACAATAGGTCAGAAGAAAAGCTTCGTTCGAGAACAAGAATTTCACTTTCCTCTTATGGACAAAAACGTTCTTTGGAAAGTGGTAGGTTATTAATTATAGACCATTGTACAAGGCTTTGATAGATATTACCAGCTCAAAAGATTAACCTGCTGCTTTTTTGAGATTTAAAATTATTTTTAAGCGATACTCTTTCACAATTTTACAGTGACAATGGTAGCCTAGTGGACATAGTCGCGAATTGGCTACTGGTATTGTTACCACCGAGTCATGGGTTCAAGCCATGCATCCCGTAAAAACTCTTAGTGTAGTGGATCTGATGTACTTTAATTCTTTCGAGGCACCAAGTTTTTCCGTTGGTGCTATGTGAAAGTTTTAAGAGCGAGATGAGACTCAGGTATCATCGTCGCCAATTGACAGAGGTACAAAGTTACAAGGTTCGTTGTCATTAACCCATCTATGTTTGATGCTAGCAAACAATAAATAATCAATAAATACCAACCACGCTTGTTCAAACATATTGGGAACACTGAAATTATTTAGTGATACATATTTGCAGGTATGGAGTATCTTAGTTTTGAGACTTGATTTCCTTAACATTCTGCTGTTTAAATAATGAAGCTTCGTCGGAAAACTCTGGCTTTCACATATCAAACACATAGTTACATGGAAAATGCAGAATCAACTTATGTAGCACCTACGTTTCTTATTGATTGACTAAACGTTTTTTTAATGTTTTACTTAGAAGCAAAGTACTACACACACGAACATGATTCCTTTGAACCTTAATAGATTAGGCTTTCCACTAAAACACCCTCTATACATTAGCGTTTCTATGCAATCATGACTCCAACACGAGTAACGAGTGAAACTTAGCCGGACACGAGATTATAGCCGTGACCACCCGGGTACAGCGTTTATTCCCTCAATTTATTCTTATTATCTCAAGGTTCAGAAAACCTCAAACGCATGGGAAAATTAGTAATATATAACTTTCTGGGTGCAATCAATTAGCCAGTTTCTCTGCACAATCACTTTAATAACAGATTCAAAAGAATTAAGCCACAATAGTTTGGTCTTCCTCTTTCCCCATTAGTAATGGGTTTTGCAACAAAAACTTTCTTTACAGGATTTTTTTCATTCGTATAACAATATATGAAGCCCAGTTTATCACGTTAATACATTTAATGAGGCTCTTAAAAATTCTACAAATCTCAGAATGAGAACTTCTTCGCCAAATTTCATTTTTCGTTGACGTCACCGAGAATACTTCTGCAAACCTTTCTCTCAATTGAGTTAATAATAAAATTTGACATCGATTCAGAATAATTAATTTTTATTAAATTCATTAATGGCTTAATTGGAAATCACATTATATAAAATTGTTACATTTATCGATTTTTTTTAAAAATAAAACCTTTGTTGTTGTATTGTTCAATTTTTTAAAATTTAAATAAGTATCCATACAGAATACACTCATTGTAAGGTTGTGAACAGTATTTGATAAATTATTCCTTTATAATTAGAGTTGATATTTATGACTTATGAAAAGGAAGTATTAGTTGTGCCTCATTTTTACTTCAGGTTTTCAAATTAAATTTCGTCAATAAAAGGAGATGACCTTTTCATGCAATTCTCTCTTTTGTATTTAATATGAATTTTTATGAAGCAAATAATATTTAGAATAAATTAAGAATTACATATGCAGCAAAAATACCCATAACAAATCAGTAAGAAACTAGATTTAGATATATTTTTTTATTTGCGTTGGTTAAAACAGCATTTTTCTAAATTGCAAGTTTTTTTCTTTCAAAACAATTAAAGTCTAAAAAAAAAGTAAAATTATCATAGTTTTGCGCATAATCAGTCTTCACTGCAGAAATAATAAACTCAAATAAAAGCATCATTAAAGTATTTTACAAAATTTTTAATACATTTGATGTACCAAAGTAAAGAAAGCCCTTATTTCGAATTATCTTCAAAAGAAAAATAACTAAAACCTCATTGAAAATATGAATAGACAGAAACACCTGTTTTAGGACGAAAATAAAAAAAAGCAAAAAATAAAAAAAAATTGTAGCAAAAATACAAAAATTAGCTATAAACTTATTTTTCATGGAAATAAAACTTTTACTTTCTTTTTAATTCTTTCTAAAAGTCGCTTTCCAATTAAACATTAAATCAATTAATGAATGCCACTTTTTTTACTTTTGAAAACCTTAAGAATTTCGTTACAGACCACAATAGAATCGTTAATTTTGGAAACTATTTTAAGACTTACGCTCTCTTATAAAAATACATCTGCCAAAAAGCTAAGGGAAAGGAATCTCATTTATCCCCTTCTTGGAATACTTGCTCAGTTTATGATCAGAACTTTTTTTTTGGATAAATTATTGCTGCCAAAGAAATAAGACCATTTTTCTCCATCCCAAATTTCGAGCGTTGGAAATTAAAAAAGGATATTTTTCAACATTTTTTCCTAGTACGTTTTTCCACTCTTCTTTTTTAACTTTATCATGAAGCTAATTAAGAATCAATTAAGGATTTTTGAGATAGAAATTAGTCACCTACAGTAATTAATTGACGCCTTTGAAAGATGTTGCAATCTTAAAAAGAAATAAATTTAAAAAAATAAAGTTTGATTCCGAGAAATATTGTGCTTCTACCACATTTATATTTAATTTCTGGCATGAACATATAAAACTTGAAACAAAAATTAAGAATTTAATTATTCTGTTTAATTTTTCTTCATACCCCTTTTTTCGTTTTTAAAAAGGGGAGTTTTCGAACGATCATCGTAGTTCATGGAAACAATCCTTAAAGATCACAAATATGTTTTAAACCGTTAGCGAAGCTCAGATTTTCTGAATATTAGAAGCTTTAATCATCATAAATTTTAACTCGAAAAAATTAGCTCACATGTTTAAAAAATCAGAAACACTTCAATAAAAAATTTAAAATCGATATGATCCCTAAAATTTCAAATCAATATTTCTTAAATATTTAATTTTTATCTTTAGATTCGGTTCAAATACCTAGATATTAAATTTTTCCCGGACTTCAATTAATTCTTTTTCTATGTTAAATTTTTATTCCATTCAGATAGTTTTTCTTCCTTCAAAATATACACTGCTAGCCATTAAAATTATAACAATAGGAGAGAATGATCTGACAAATATCAAAATCGCATGAAAGGAGGAAAAGAAATGGATATGCAAATCTTAAGTATTTCAGCTAATTTAGACGATGCAGGAGGTTGAAACGACATCTCAAGCACTACATAAAACAAGTTTTTCAGTGGATTTCTCATTTGGAAAGCGCTTTGTAAGGTAAGAGTTTCCTCATAATACCATGTTATGCATCGAAAAAGAAAAAGAAATTCTAGTGTCGTATTTCAATACATTCAAGTGTCGTATTTCGATAGAGGCAGAACCGTTGCTTATCGAGAGTGTGGATAATAATTTCGTGATATCGCCCGTAGCACAGGTCGAAATCCAACCACTGTCCTGCGAATTTGGAATCAATGGATTATTCAGGATCATACTGAACGTCATGCAAGATCTCCCCACCCTCCCATGATAAATGCACGAGATGACAGACATATTGTGAGATAGGTCTTGAAAAACCGCTCAACCACTTCACGGACCATTAGTCAGGAAATGAGAATGTTTGCGGCAAGCCCAGTATCTGCTTGTACAGTGCGACGGCATTTGCAGCATCGTGGACTGTCAGCATTACCTCGGCTTCCCTTAACAATGCAGCCTAGAGAAAGATAGCGACTCTGGTTCCCCAAACGACAAAGCTGGATATAGGAGCTATACAATGTTGTCTTTTCAGACGAGTCCCGGTTCTGTGTGCAGTATTCTGATGGCCGTATATGTGTCTGGAGGCTTTGAGAAAAAAGACTTGCCTCCTTCTTGCATTCGATATCGGCAAAGGAGCCCTGCATCTAGTGTGATGTTTTTGGTAGCCATTGGGTACACGAGACGCACATCTCTCGTTCGAATCGATGGTAATTTGAACGCATATCGATGCATTTCTGACACCTTACGTCCAGTGGCCGTACCCTATCTTCGAGGTCTACCAAACCCCATATTCCAACAAGATAATGCAAGACCGCATGTTATATTTAGTGTTCTAAACTTCCTAGATACATAGAACATTAGATTGTTGCCCTGGCATGTACGGTCTTCAGATCTATCCCACATTGAAAACACCTGGTCATGGGTTGCTGAGAGACTGGCCTGCACCCCTCTCTCACTAATACGGTGGCTGAAGTATGGTATACAGTTGAAGGAGTATGTAATGAGTTCACCATTTTAGTCATGCAAATCCAGCTCGTCTCAATGTCTAACCGGGTAAAGGTAGTTTTAACTGCTAAAAATGACAGCTGTTTCTACTATATCGTACTCCTGTAAACCTCTAAACTGCTTGGAAATTTAATCATTTTGTCTTCATGCCATAATATTTACATACAGTAAATATCTTTTTTGTTTTGATTTCTTGCATGGGGTTGCAATTGTAATGACCAGCAGTATATTTATACTTCACAAAAATAAGAAAGTTTGTCTTTAGCTTTGTCCTGATTTTTTCAAAAAAATCCAACTATTCCATAAGAATCGAACAATTATAAGAATAAAAAAATGCGATAAAAGTGAATTTTCGTCTACAATAATGAAGATCAAACACAGATAAATTCTTGACATACTTAATTTGTAAATCGCAATAATAGCTTTGGCTAAATTAGTAGGTTTTAGAACAAATTCGCATTATTTTGAAAATTTATGAAAATATAAATTATACTTTCTTAATGTCAGGGAATGGAAGTACAAGGAGTCATTTTGGAAAAAGAAGGAAATATAACTGTTTTCTAATACTGAAGTCATAGAAAAGAAAATCATCTTTAAAATATTAAATAATTTCTCTCCTTAAGACATTATATTTTACAACAAAGGAATTACTGTTTGATGATTGACTGTCTTCAAAAGTTTTAAGACAGTTCAAAGAATAGTTTGAAACAAGATTTCCTTGACTTTTGTGAAGGTACTACACTTCTGACAAATGAAATATCAAATTAGAAGTGAAGCAAAAATAACAAAAAAGCTATTTATTAATTTCGCGGATTAAAGTTAATGATCAAATTTAAAAAAATTTGAATTCATGAAAACAAATTTTATTTTTATAGGACTTTGGGTCTGAGGTATTAGGATGAAACACTGCAAAAGGTTACAGAGTGAAATATTGTCGTCATTTGTTGTAGTGGCCAAAAAAAGTAATTAAAACCCTTAAATTTTAAAATTTTCGATTTTTTGAAAACGTAATTACAGTCTAATCTTTTCTCGAGTTTTTGGTACAAAATGCTTAACGATACCACCAAAACTTTCAGAGTCATCGAGAAATGGCTAAACATTAATTTCATTTTATTAAATTCGTACTTTTAGCTCACACTCTCCCTATATGTATATATATATTCTATTCTATTCTAGGATCTGCGAACAGACTTCGCAAAATGTAGAGGTGCACCACCTTGCATCTAAACGATGTCATTTGTGAATTCCGCTGAAGTTATTATATAATTTTGCAGCATTTTTGTCTAGCGACAGGCTGTTACAGAGCATATTACAAAGACCGTTGTCAAAAAAGTCTTCAAAAAAGTAACAACTGTGCCTGTAACGCCATACCGCACAGTAACTTTGGTGTCAAATAAAGGTACTTGTGCTATAGTGTGAGGATTCGTTCCTGCCTAGTGCACACAATTTTCGGTGTTAACGTTGACATTTAAGATGTAATGCATCTCGTCTGTCCATAGTACGTGAAGTGACCAGTCGTTATCAGCATCATATCGTATTAGAAATTAATTTGCAATGTCGATATGAAGTTGTTGGTCCATCGGCGACAACATCTATACACGCTGGTACCGGTATGGAAATATGCGAAATACAAAACGTAGTAGCTTTAGGAAGTTGTTTTCTAAATATCTAACACACAAGCTGTGCCTCTTGCGATTTGCATGTGTCTTCCATAACAACGTCTCAGAAACAGTTGACCTTCCTGATCGTGGTTTATCTCAGGTGCAATCCGTATCTTCAAATTTCTTTACTAAATCAAGCAGACCTTGCATGAGCTACATCTTTGGAAATGATTTTGGTGATAAACACACGCAAAGCATCAGCAACATTATCGCATTTTGATAACAGAATTTTACGAATTCACCACGATCTGTCCCAGGCAAAGTCATTTCGTCAAAATGTGCGAGCTCAAGACCGAAGAATTAGCATGCCCACCTCACATTTTATCTGCTTCCTACGCTGAATATCTAGCGCACGGCGTTCTGTGATTGGTATCTTGCCTCTGCCATATGCAAATTTTCTGCGTGCGCCCGGATGATATTTTGAAGGTTGGTTGGTAGATTGGCTTAGCGTCGGATTAGAGCTACGCAGAGGGATTTTGCCTATTGTCTCGAGTCTAATGCTGTGCCAACTGAACTATCACTGCTGGTGTTTTGTTAATAGTTTATCATAACTGTTTTTGTATGTGCATTGCACGTCCGTTTTTGAGAATGTAAATTCCGTTCGAACGTTATTTAAGGTTTCCGCATGCACTGAACATTTTGAGATGGGAAAGGTAGGCATTGCCAATCAAAATTTTCGAGTTCCTGATACTATAACGGTAACCGTGAGTGCCATTGTGTTGGAATTCATGGAATCTAGAGCGCATATCTCCAAATAATTATATTTAAAGTATCATTTCGATGGGTTAAGCGGAACGGACGTTAGAAGGGCAAATGTAGTAAAGTTTTTATGACCACCTCTACCTCTACCACATTTTTACCTCTGTACAACACTGTAATTCATAAGCATATATTACGGACTCTGTTGAAGAGTAACCACGTTTTGGTATAATCACTAGTACGATAATAGGTAATTATTGCTCTCACAAGACGGTAAGAAAAAGAAAACCTGAAATTTCATTTAAGGCTCATATTGCATATGATAATTTATCTTAGTTTTTGCGATTTATCTTAGTGCTTAACCTTATCGAGGACACCAATTTACCTGGATCAGTAGTGTATTATTTTGGGAACAATATCAATTTATTTGGATCTGCAGTTTATCAGTGTTAGAAGAATACCAATTTATATGAATCTACAATTTATTGTTGGAGGACAAAGCCAATTCACTTGTACCTGCAATTTAATGTCTGAGGACAAATTCCATATGCTTGAACCAGCTATTTTTTGCCCTGAGGACATACCAATTTATCTGAACCTGTAATATATTATCCAACAGACAATACCAATTTACCTACACCTATTATTTATTCTTCTAAGGGCATGAAAAATATTACCTAAACTTGTTATTTATTTCCCTCTGTAGATAATACCGATTCACTTGGACATGTAATTTACTGTCCCATAACCAAAATCGATTTACTTGGCCTTCAAAACCCTCACAAAACAAACGAGAAAGATGAGAGAATAAATCACTACAATTTTGGATCTCACGTTTCAAGATATTAAAATGTAAATTCAACTTAATTTGTTACATATAGTCCAGCATAATGCTCTACCATGAAGTAAACTCAAAGAAATGTAATAAAAATACCTATAATGAATTTATAATATATTTGAAATCATATGTAAGCAGTTATGTATATCAAGAAAATGTAATGACGTAGAGGTAGATGAGATACAAAAACAACTAGAAATGTCAAATCAAGAAGTTAACGAAGGAAGAATCACAATTTCAGAATAAAATCGCAAGAATTAAACATTTACGAAAGAAACAATTGAGTGAGTTACAAACATGATAAATTATGCAAAGAGCGATTTATACTTTCAGAAAAAATTCAGGCTTTAAAAAAGAAATCTAGTAATGAGGAAATAATATGAAAAAAAGAACGTGTGCCCTTTAAAAACCTGCTACTTGATCCAAAAAATTTTCTGCTTTCAAACGAAAAATTATATTTTGAAAAATTTAAATATCGCCTTTTATAAATAGAAATAAGAACTCTTACGCTTTCAATTTTTTTGTCTGGATAAAATATCATTAGAAATCCACTATTTTTAATATATTCATGTTTGTCTCGTTCTATACGTCAGTTTCTACTATGGTAGATACTGTAATACCGTCATTGCTGAGAGTTTATTTATTTACGAATGAAATTAAGGATTCATGGTTGAATAAATTGGATTGAAATGTTGTTTCTCGTATTTCAATTAGAAAATACAAGTAACTGTAAAAAGGAAAGGTGTAGAAGTGGTTGGGCTTCGGTTGGGCTAGTGTTTGGGAAGGTTGTGGTGATAGAGGAAAGGAAGTAAAATAAACAAAAGAAATTTGAAATAAATATTTATAATGTACTTTAAGGTACATACAAAAAACAATCATATAGATAATTTTTAAAAAAATATTTAAAATAAATATAAGGATAAGTGTGTTATGACAAATGCAATCATCTAAGTCCTTGACTTTTATTGACTTTTATTGCTACAAAACGTTTCTGCTACCTGAGACTGCCAGTATACAGTTAATAATAACAAGGGTAATTACAATGGACAATTGGTGGAAATCTATCAGGTTTATTAATATATTATAGCATGTTATATTTACTACTGCAACTAAATGTATGTTACACTACTACGTAAAACAATTCTAATTAAAAGTCTTCCATTGCATCATTTTCATAGATCCATTAATGTTACTATTTTAGGAAAACCAATGTAGCAATAATATTTATAAATAAATGACAACTGTCCCTTTTTTAAGTTAGTTCCATTTGTAAAATAAATAAATGATTATGTCACTGTCGAAATGCGATCATTCATTTTGTTCACATATGCCTGTTACAACTTTTGAGTGTGAGTGGACTTCTTTCCCAAGGTATACATTTCGACTCTTTGATGCGAAAATTCAGTGACTTATACTCTTTAGGTAGGTTCGAGAATTATGTCCCCGAGGCAGATTGTTTTCTTTTCTATGGAGTTCACTGCCATCTAATAAACACGAGTAACACGTTTCCATGGATACACTTGCGATTTCCACCTATTTTTGACCCTCCTTCTTTTATCTAATTTTTTCTTCTTCTTTCCGTTTTTCGCAAACCACTATTGTATATCACAGTTATACCATATTTGGCGCAGCGTAGTCGTATCTGGCTCTTGCGCCATTAAAAACCTTCATCGCTCATACTCATTCAAGCGAAAAGAAACAAGCCAAGATATTATCATTTAAGATTCATTTCTCACTGCCAACGCAATTTTCTCCTTTTTTCCTAAAGTCAAAATAAATATACAAAATATTTTTGTTAAAATCGAAGAAAAAAAACCGAAAGAGTTATCTCTAAACCGACCTCCTGTTTTTTATACTGTGCCCTGTAATCAAAAGCCTTTTCATGCGTTAACAGAGGGTATTTTTATTTTTTTTAATATTACATTTTTTGATTCTAAATTAATGTTTGAATAAAGAAATTTAAGCAAATAATAGAATTTGTAAAGTCTCCTCTTTAGAATTAAAGCACTGATTCAGGAAATCTTTTAAATTTATGAAGGTAATTATTTTATCTAAACGTAATTACATTCAAATATTTTTCTTAAAATTCTCTTTATTAAGATGTTGTTATACAATTTACCATATGTAATTCAATTTAATTCATGTTTGTCGAATAATATGTTTTAAAAATTTAAGATAAATGTCAGTTAGAAAGGAAACATTCGTTCAGGCAGATAATTACAAATACAGAAAAAACGAAATTTTAGATGACGCACGAGCTTATTTATACTTATGAAAAAAAAAACACTTAATCAGTTTTTAAATATGTAAACTGCAGAATCTTTTAGAATTATTTAATAGCTCATACCATTCTTAAATAAATAATAATAAATGAGTATTAAGGACTTGAAAACAATAACTTCGTTTGAATTAAAATTTGACGACTTAAATGAATAGTTCAGAACTTACATTTTAAGAAAAAATATTTATAAAATTCACAAGCTTGTGACTTTGCGTTATGTTAAGAAATAATGAGCAAACACTAATTAAATTACAGAAAAGGTAAATTACAAAATTTTTTTAAATTCTACAAGTATATCAATGTTTTATTGATGTACTTGAAGAAAAGAGGATACAATAAAACCTTAATTGTAGTTTATTTCGTAAGAAAATTACAAAGACTTTGAAACATATTTTTTATGCAAATGTAACTTTTTATGTGCATGTATAAGTGTCATTCCCTATTTCTCTTAAAAAGATACTTGAAAACCCCTTTTTTTGTTTAAAAACGTAAGCTTAATTTATTAAATTAAAATGAAAAGAGCAGTTGACATTTATTTTAAGTTGCACTGAATACTGCTAATGATGCATTGAATATTATAGTTAATGAAATCTTATTTTGTTATTCAAAAATGACTTAACAAACCACATTTTTATGATTTTTAACAAATAAAAACTTTGATAAAATGCAAAACAAACCAACAGACTTAATTTGCTGATTTTTGTTGTATCTCATTGTGCAATTGGAGAGTGATAGTAAAAAAAAAATGAATGTCAAACTATTTATGCAGATAAAAACAAATGAAAAACAAATCGAAATTTTTACGAAAATTAATTTAAAAAAGCGATTTTTCGAGAATCTTTCTAAATAACAACTTGACACATTAGCTGAAGTAATTAATGTATTACGTTTTTATATTGCACAAGTTTCCGTAAAATATATGCCAAAGATACTATTTTTCAAGAAATAAACTCTAGACGAGAAAAAAAAAATCCTTTTCTCTGACGTTTAAAAACATTTTTTAAGAAAAGAGTTTAGGAAAAATATTGGAATCTATTTTCTTTCCGTTTTTTTCTGAAATATTTTCCGAGATTGTGATCAGAATATTTTAACGACTCGAAATAATTCTTAAAAGGAAAAAAGCTTCATTTTTTCTTACACATCGTGCGAATGATTTAAAGAAAATAAAATAGCCTCAAGAATTAATGATTTTTTTAAATTCTTGAAGAAGCTAATTAAAAGACCATTATGGAGATTGAGATAAAAAAAATAATTTTTAGCACACAAATTAGTTGCTTCTTATGTAAATGGTCCCTATATTTGTTAGGAATTAATTAAAAATCTAAAAAGACATTAACAGACAAATTCAACAAAAATATGATTAAATAAGTGACTATATTTATAGTATTTAAGAATTTTACCAGCTAATCATTTCAAAACAAGTACATTTAAGGGTCTCAGGACTTGTGAGGAATTATGGAACACCATATGTATCTTTTCATATTATTAGTAGAGATTAGATTTTTTTGTGTGTGTGTCTAATAACGATACTTCAGTCTTTCCGTTACGAAATATAAAAGTAATTTTTTGTCAAAAAGACATTTTTCCCACTTAATTGAATACGGAGATGATTTGAGAGATGTATCTGCATTTAGGTACAATTTTAAACAAAACTATTACAAAAAATGATTTCAATTTTTATGCTTCTATAAAGAGTACTTAAGATATAGTGAACCAAAAATATTTTTTCTTCAAATAATACGTAAATTTAAACAAATAATTTTATATGAAAGAAATAAAAATTATCAAAACTATAAAGTTCTATGATTTTTTCATAGAAATTATGCAGCAGTATCATTAAAAATGTCTGTTCTCTATGTTTTGAGCATAATTTTATGCATAAGAAGTAGAATAGTTTGTATATATATGGGATTTTAGTTTTAAAAATGGTACCTAAATGCATATATATCTGAAACATCTTCTCCAAATTCAACTCAAAGGAGAAAGAAAAATTTTTTGACTAAAAAAAGAGTATTTTTAGTTCACTAAAATGGTTAAAACTTCATTATTATGTTCACAAAAAGACTTAAACATAAATGTTTCAAAATAAAAAATTCTTTAATTCAGTATTTCATTTTTCCTCGTATGTCCTGGTATATTTAATAAAAAAATAAATTGGATCAATGAAAAAAAATAATTTCAGTGCTAAAAGTGATAGTATTTCTTTAAATGCTGCTAATATCAAATATTGATTTAGCTCTCATCCTACATTGTTCCTGAACTTTTGAATATTCCAGAATCGTATGTCTTATAATACTAATCGGCGGTTAAATGGCGAGGTCGCCACTGGCATCTCACTCTCCACATCTATGCTAAATGAATTATTCATTAATGTTTATTCCTTCTATATGAGGTCTTTTTGCAACAGTCCTCTTAATTTTACACCAAATCAAAGCGAAGACTTAATGACGGTTAATCCAGTCCTAGGCGTAAGTCAGCCAGGTGAATGAGGTTTAACAACAAATTCTGAACTTACAAACTTTGAGAATTGTAATTACGCACAGAATATATCCACGCACATTGTACTAATATATTTCCTATTCATTCCCTTCCATTCGATTCTTGGTTGCATTTATGCGACTTGACTTTCATGCGAGATCTATTCACTCCATTTCTGAAGTTTATTTAATCTGCATCATGTTCCATTATATTGGGAAGAAGCCGGGAACTTAAATATAAAATCAAAAATGAACCTTAAATGTTAGTTGAAGGGAATTAAATCGCAAATAACCTTGTTACATCTCTAGTTTTCTTTTGCTACATGAAATGTATGGAACCATGCATTATATAGGGAAATACTTCCCCATCGAAGTTTCAGCCTCCTCTAAGAGTTAGGAGTATTATACTATATTAGTTGAGCATTAAAAAAGGAAATATAAGTACTAAAATCAGTAGCGTAGCATGGATTTCTGCCCCCCACCCCGTTGCGAATCCTAAATTCAACATCTTCTATAGAAATAAATATTAATAATATCACAAATGTATCGTTCACGCGTAAAATTAAATTATTTGAAGATAAGTGGGTATAATCTCAAAGCTATTGAAAAGTTTGAAATGAACAAAACAAACATTTACCTTAAAGCTCTTACATTTTCAATGGAATAGTATATTACAAATAAGCTTGTTTTTATATAACGAATAAATTTAAGTACGAGTGAAGCTTAATCAAAGTATAAAATAAAGAAAATAAACGCTGCGCCACTCTTCTAAATAATTAAAAAACTGTAGAAATTATGTCACCTGCTCACCGGCACATTTATGAATTGTTCATGGACAATAATTTCAAAAATCAAGATGTAGACACTAATTGCATTTGTTGCGTAGTAACAGCGAACGCAGCTGGCAGCTTCGAAATTCAAAAAGCTAAATTAAATAATTTTATTTTAAGTAAAATATTTGAGAAGCTTTTATTTCATGTCTTATAAATATAAATATCTTTATTAAAGTCAAATTTTGCAAATCTATTTTGAATAACTTCCACTTCCCTAATTATCTCGAGATTCTCCCTAACTACCTAAGTCTCCATGGCTATACAGTAATCCGATCATGGCGTGATGTTCCAGACAGAATTAGCCAGCTCGACCGCTTCCTACCGCTCCTATCCCCCAACCGCTGAAACACTTAATTGAATCTGAATTTAAAAAAAAAAACACTTGTGAAAATATTTCCAGTATGTTCTTTTCTTTTCTTTCTTTTTTTTTCTTTTAGTACTTATCACTTTATGCGCATCATTCCACACAGTGAGACCAGTGACCAAGTAAATGAAAATATGAAGAATTAATAGATGCCAAACGATTATTTAAAACTTAATACAGCTTGTAAACCCCCATTTTGATGGTAACGTTATGAACATCAAGTTGCAATAAATATTCAATCAAAAGGGTCAAACTAAATTTACTCAAAATTTCAGAATCATAAAAAATTTAACTGTATTTCGAATTTTGAGCGTTTACTAAATTCGTTAAATTATTGAAAATTTTTACTTAATAAAACAATTAATAAACTTTACACTTTCTCCAACGAATATCATATAATCCTCAATTTCACTAACCCTGTATCTTTAATACTGTGAATATCTGTATTTCATTATTTTCACTATACTTTTAATAGTAATACTAATTTATTTAAGTCACAGTTCCTTCTGAAGGTGAAGGCCACTATTCAAATAACGTAATAAAGTAGCCCAAGAGGTGTGTTGATGTGAAAAGCATGTGAGATCCTGTTACAAACATCATTTAGGTCATATGAAAATATACAAAAATTATCTGCCTCTGTCTACAGACTAACATTTGATATATTTTCGAGTGTTTATTTCACCAGTCAAAGGCATCTTAATAGTTCGTTAATTTTAAATAAGTTCTTCAAAATGACTCCTCATCATACAATGTGGCTTAAAGTAACTAGCTGATTGGTTAGACATCCCTACTTTGATCATTATATACATTATGACCTTGGGCTACTTACGATTTTCTCTTCACTAACCTCGCGGATTTTTAGGTAATTTGAATTGCATAAATATGAAACTCCTTGCCAACCAAAACGTAACATTGTTAGGTGAATGCAAGAAGCGCATTGAATGGAATTTGAGATGCATTACTGAAGTAGAATTGAAAGAAAACGGAAGGGAGATAGAGAATAGCGACAAACTAATAGATAATTGTAGATTGGATTGAATTATAGTAATTATTCGTTTCGATTAAAGTGACTCCTAGTTAGAGTGATCACAATTGAATTTATTACAAACATGAAGTGAGTGAATCGGCATTGGTGATTTGATAAGATATTAGAATATAAACTAATATTAGCTGAATTAAAAGAGATACGAGAGAGACCGTGACCTTAAACATTCTTGGATAGATATTAAAGTGTACTCTCCCTTCCTAACGTATCATCGATTTGAGTTTTGCAATTATTTACTATTTAATTAGACTTTAAAGTGATTGTAGAATTAAATAAGGAAGGATGCATGTCATAACATTAGTCCCTGAATCAGGAGGGACTTAAGAATAATAAAACCCTAAATTTATACCCATCCGTTACTAATCTTTTACTATTTCCTGCCTTTTACTATAAAGGCTCTAATTTGTAACTGTTCATTAATGTCAGCTCAAATATCATTCATGATTACAGTTTAAAATACTTGACATGCGAAGACATTTCCTCATTCCAAGAAAAACATGTTTGTAAAAAATGTATAAAATTTCTATATTTAGATTTGAGGTTTTGGCTTGGTTATCATGATATACTTTGATATACTTTCGTCACGTTTACAATTTTAGAACGATCTTAAAGATATATTCTAAACTTCATTATAAATTTAACTCTCAAAATACTAAGACAGTGCAATGAGAGTTCAAACAATTGCTTAAAATTTAATATTTAATTATTCTTTCTGAAACATAAACGAACGAGTAATAATATTTCATAGAAATATTTTGCCACACTGCACTGTTTGCAACAGTATTACTTATACTAATTTCGAAACAGGTAGAATAATGAATCCTGTCACCTATTTTCATTTAAAAAAAAAAAGAATGTAGAAATTCGCTTGAGTAAGCGGTAACATCCAGTCAGTAAATTCTTCTAATTAGTATAAGAAGGATTAATGAAAAAATATTGTCTCTAATTACTATTCTACAACATTTTAATTGCTGCTCTATAACGTAATTGGAGGACAAATCCCTTTCAAATTACAGCAAAACACTGTTTTATATTTCTGTTGTTTGTTCTTCTTTTAACAAAATATATTTGTTCCAAACAAGCATTATTCGAGCCGGAATAATTTTTTTTGTCTGGTTGAGACAATAGAAATATCTTAATATTGTTTCTGAGTTCTAAAATAGCAAAAAAATTCTACCACAATGAAATATTTTTATTACTACCTCTGATATGATTACGCTTACAAATATGTTAAAAAGAGAAGTTGTTTAATAATATTAACATGGTATGAGCATTAAAAAACTAAATATTAGATTTATTGTTTACTAACATTGTACTTAGAAACAACTTGAGGGCTATTGTGACGGACTTCGCAATTTTTAGCCTTGGTCAAATGTTGAGGATGATACCTGAATTTTATAGCATTCTTCTAAGACCTACACTCCGTCAATGGGAGGATTTGGATCTTCAACAAATTTACCATGCATCAGCCTAGTTGTTCGGCAGTTCGTTAGTAACATCATGACTCGAACCCGCAAGTCAACGGTAACACTCCTCCGGTGAGTTCGCGTCCATTACCACTAGGCCACTCTAAAATTTGAAGGTTGGAGGAGAAAACTCGTTTATTTTACCTAATTGCTCAGAGAACAGACATACAGCTATGGATAACAATGTTAGTTATGTTGGATAACAATGTTAGTTTTGTAGTTATCGTTTTACGTTAACTACGAAAGTGTTGATAGAAATCCCTTAACAATTTTATTATAATTTTAATGTCGAGTTTAGATAACAACGCAAGCTTACGTCATTACATTCAATAACTAATAAAATTCTATCGCGTCTCAGATCAAAAATTTGCGTTTTCTGGGAATGAATATTAGTCTATGCCCACTGATTTCAGTAAGTATATTTAACTCAAGTTTTGCTGATTTGAGCCCTTTGGGACATACTTACTTTGGATAGGTATGGAAATCATATCCCCGCAGCTTCCTGATGACCTTTTTCTTTCCCCTGTGATTTATCGTCTTTGGTAAACACTGGTGAGTACATCAGGATTTCCCTAGGGACCTTTCTCTATTTTCAGTTATTTTTCTTGTCAACCAAATTTTTACCTTGCCCTCCTTTTTTTTTTTTTCAAACGTCCAGATCAAAGTTACATTTTTTTGACGTAGCATAGCCATATCTGGCTCTTGCTTCATTAAACTCCACCAACACCCACTTTGTTGATTTAACCAAAAACATAAAGTGTTTCGTTTTTATTTTCGAGAATCCCAAAAAGAAGTAAATTTAGTTAAAAATAATGTTTGGAAACGCAGATTTTAATTGGACAGGTTAAGATCCGAACTGAGGTTGAAGGGGATGTTAAATGTTCAAGATGTGCTGTTGAAAATAAAATACAACGTCTTCAAATCTTTGATTCCCATTTAAATCGTAAGGAATAAGGGGAGGAAAACATCACCACATTCAACGAGGGCAGATAGTTGAAATTGAGTGCTTTGAGCGATGGCAAGCAAAGACCATCTTAACTGGCTGCTGGTTTATTGGTAAAGACAAAAAAGCGCCTTAAACCACCAGAAGAATACTTGCTGAAACAAGACTGAAAGATTGTAAAGTCAAGAAGTTTTTGCACTCCAGAAATAAAATAGAAAGATACGGTTTGCATGGGCTCTTAAAGTACTAACACTTTACAGATGGGGACACATCCGATATTGTATAATCTGACGAACCTTAACTTTAGAGACGTCTCAATGAACTACATTTATTAAGAGAGCAGCACATAAAAGAAAAGTGTACATATACACCAAGGAAAATAAAAAACAACTCTGAAAAAAATTATTATTATATGCTTTAAGTAACTTACAATGCTTTTTAAAATATTGACAACATGTTTTGCTAAATAGTAATTTCATTTTATGTAGCATCAATATGTATGATAGAAACAAAATACAAAAGTTTTACTATTAATAAACAATTTACTTTTCAAAAAATGTTGATAAAAAAACGCAAAAGAAACTTCTGAAGAAGGAATGCAGTCGAGGCCCAAAACTTATTTGTTTTCTTTTTGCAATTTCAATTCTTCCAGCTTCTTATTCTCATACATTTAAAAGTGATATAACAGTAGAAAGATAATAATTCAGAGAATAATACTGCACGAAAATACAAAAATAAAGGTTATATTATTTTCCCAGAACCGAGTTCTCTTAACTATCAAATTCAGCGAATCACGATACAAATTTACTTTCATCGAGGCATTTTTGTTAGAGCATTAACAAAGCAAATTATTTAATAGCGTAATCTAGATTCATTTTCTAAGAGTGACGTGTATTGTTGTTTCTTTCCAGATTAAATGAGACTGAAATTAGAATGATATGGTGTTCTACGAAACCATCTCTTGTATATGCATTTTTTATGTGAATTTGATAGAATTTTTTTCACTTTAAGGATTGGTAAGCAACCACTTGCGTTAATAAAATATTATTTATGGTATAAAATGTAACATTTCAATGAAATTAATTATATGAAAATATTTATAATTTCTAAAATACTGCTACTTTAATTGACTATAGTGACTACCTTTATTTTTTAACTTCGTATTGCGAGTTCAAATTTATTTTCCAATATGATACAAAACTGAGAATATAAATAAAGCAATGGTTTCGCACGAACACGTACGAAATATAAAGGCCAGTCTCCGTTCAGTCGGAATGAAGTGTTAGACAATGCATAGTCCCCATCATATTACACACATTTAATTAATCTATTTAAAGGTTTATTAACTGAGAATGAAACTATTTATAGTTTTATTTTATTTAAATCTATAAGTATGCTAAATCAAAGCCTTAATATCAATAAACATCTTTCTAAGCGAAATATAAACACAAACTGGAAGATTACATCAACATAGCCACCACAAACGAAAATTAAAGATAGAAAAAATTGGAAGAAAAAAAACAAGAAATTCCAAGCTGTAGGAAAAATTAGCTATGTGAAACACCGTTTTTTCTTTCGAAAAGTGATGCAGAACCAGTCCCTATGAAACTTAAAATGATTTCCTCAAATACAGTTATATTGACAAAAAGTTCTATCTCTACAATATTTTAAAATTGATACAAATTGGTAAACCAAGCATATTTCATCAAAGCTTTTGTACTTTTCAGTACTTTCTTCAAAGCAACTTCAAAATTGAAAAATTTAAATATTTCCGACAAAATTTCAATCTTTTGCAAATAAGATGTTTAAAATGTTTTATTTCCATTTAATAAATGTTAAAATCTAAAAAAAATAAGCAAAAATGGTCAATAGGGGACATAATCCTCCAACCCAGACACTGGAATCTATTTATCAGCAAACGTAGAATTCAGCGCCAAAAAGGATTATCTCTGTCTGGGAAAATCGTAATAGAACTTTCGGTAGATTAACTTCTTTTCCGGTGGTTTTTCGAAGTTTCTTCCACTATATTGAATCATTCTCTTTTATTTTTAAATAGAGAAAGAACTAGAATGTATTTTTTAAAAAAAATCTTAATGTGGGCTTTATTGTATCTTTTAATATCACATTAAAAACAAAAATCGTATAAATACACAAATGAGTATTTTTATGACAAAAATGTTCATCATCAAATTTTCCTTAAGATCTTAGTCCAAGAAGTCATACTACGTTATTAGCTGGATTTCGATTAGGTCCAAGGGAGGACCATTTAAATCGTTTTTTCCTACAGTAGTTATTTCACGTAAAACTAACTTCTTTTTCTCAGAGAAATGGATGACATTTGAAGAAATTTCCGAATTTATCGTGTTAGAACTTTCCCAAATAAAATCTTCTGCATTGTCATCTTTTTTACTAAAACCACTTCCGATTTCATTTAGAATATTTTGTGGTTGTTCCGTGTAACAGGGATCAGATAGATGAATCAATCTCGTTGGACCTAACTTCAGAGACACGGGAACTAGTGACGAAGAGTAACTCTGAAAGGAAAGTATAATTTCACAGACCACTTTTGAAGAAGGCAAAGGAATTACTTTCTGATATCAACACACATTGAGAGAAAAAAGGTAAAATTCATGGCCAAAAAACTGGAAGCTAGAGAAATAATCAATTATTACAGACTTAGCATGTGACATAATTGATAGAGGGGAGCAATTTTAGTTATCTGTGAGACCACACTTCCTCTGTTACATGACCGCTTGCACTGTAACCGCTATGCACTTTCAAAACTCTAATTTTCTAGTTTCAATCAGAACAACATTTTGAATTTTTTTTCTGGTTGATTTTTGTAACATAGAGATAATTTTGTACATGAAATAAGTATTTAGATAAAAGCCACAAAATTCAATACATTTGTTTCTTACTGTTCTGAGTAGTTTATGATAGAAAAATATTAAAATGTGTACAAGTAATAAAACCCTTAAAATTCTGGAAAAAAAAATAAAAAATATTAAAATTCTGAAATATTTTGAAAAAAAAATTCAAATATTTGTTTTTTTTAAAAAAAATGAGGTGTTTATTTCTGAAATGCATATTTTTTATGTATGTTCAAATATCATGAATATTTCTTACAAATATTTAATTACATAAAAGAGTTGCTAGTTGAATTATGTGTCATCTTCACATTTGAGTTAAATAAATAATTTGATAGATTTAATTAATACACATTGCCCTGTAATGCGTTTTTGCATTTGTACATTATTAAACCTAAATCAGTACTTATTAATATATAAATTAGTATAAATTAGAGCGTTTTTACACCTTTATTAATGTTATTAAAACACACAAATTCTGATCAGTAAGTTGAATAAATGGTCGACTAACTGAAAACATATGCTTTAAATATGCGCAATTGCAAGTTCATATTTCAAAGAAAGTTATTAAAATAAAATTAAATTTCAATAAAGTATCTTTATTGTCTTTATAGTTATTTAAAAATATAGCAAAAAGCCGCCCAATGAATTATTTAAGAACTAATTCTTAGTTTTGAAAATAGGTTTAGCTAATCTCAAATTTTCGAATCCATTTCGTCGGCTTGTAATTTAAGGAAAAACTGTTACATTACGTAAATTAATAAAATAGTACTAAAGATTAAATTACAATTCATCTAAACATTGAAAATAATTTGGTATTATGTCTTATAACTTTCGAGCAGTTTTATCATTTCAACATTAAAAAGAATTGTGCTAAGTTTTTGACAAAAGATTTTCAATGTTAGGAAACTAAAAATAAGTTCTCGAAATCACACTCCTCTATAGAGGAAACATTTTTTTTTATTTTCAATTTCCGTAAATTTATGAGGGGCTCGTTTCCTTTAGATAAGTACAGGAATTATGACTCATTGGTACCCATAATAACTTTTTTTGCCATGCATTTATTACGATTGGTAAACATGAATGTTGCACCCCAAGATTACCCTAGAGAGCATTCTCTGTTTTCGACCATTCCTGTAAATATTACTTCACTTTATTCTTACACCGCATTACATGTGTCATATATGATATTTAAAAGTCAACACCATTTAAACTAGCATTTCGCCTCAGAAATATTTGTCATTTCTAAAAATATTTTTAGATATTAGTTACAGACTTATATTTTTATACAGGTTATGTGTCCACTTTTTTCACTTAATAATTATTTTATGACTAAGTTTTACAACAGATGATCTTTATATTTCCAATTATATAAAAAATAAATTATCATTAAATTTATTATATGAGCAGGTGTTTTTATGGCAAAAGAATTAAAATTTCTTGCAAGCTTAAATAATTAAATCTACTCCAAATTTGATTGCTATAACTTATTTTAAAATCGTTAATGTATCAATAAAAATCACACACAATTCTCAGAACGTCAAAGGTACTTTTTAATTTTATTTTACATTTCATATTTTGTCATGTCTAGATAAACATTCATGGTCATATTGATACATAGAATGAAAAACATCAATGATATATTTCACACACTTTTAAAATGTGTTTTCCACATTATATTCATTTTTAAAGAATTTTTTAGATTGAAATTTTAATATATTTGTTATACTTAATTTTAAGAACTAAGTTCCCTTCAGATAATTCATGTTCAAGAACAACCTATTCTAGAAGGAAATGTAACAAGTTGCCCTTTTATAAAGTCCTATACTCGGTAAGTGGAAGAACTACATCATTGCTCTATACCTAATCTTGATTTTAGAAATAAGAAAAGTAATATTGTTACATTTGTGTTGGGCTAAAACAAAAGGAATAAAATATTTTTGTTAATGATTCAAACGTAAACAATACGTAAGTGTTGATAACCAGATCAAGAAATTGAAGCAGAAAAATTTCTAACTCTACCGATTGTCTATAACATTCTATAAATTAGGACGCTGCTTCGTAATTAAGCAACCAAACCTTCTCTTTTGGAATGGAGAATCGTCTGTGCTTTCGAGGGTTTATTTTTCGAATAAAAGATTTCAGTTCGGAGAAACCAATCGAAACCGGGATTGTCTTTCCAACTGCTTGATTGTGGTAAAGCAGACCCTTTTTTTTTTTTTTTTTTTTTTTTTTTTTTTTAATATACCGGGTGATACGGCTCCTACCCTGATAAAAGTTTTTTTTTCTCGGATTAAAAGGCTAACGCAATTGTAAAACAGAAGAACACTTTTTGGAAATAGTCTTCTGCTATAAATGGGGAAAATCCTAAAAAAGATGGACAAACCATCCACTCTGTTGCATTTTCTACATTATGATATATATTCGCAATGTAGCTCTGTTGTTACTGCTGATAAAATTTCATTCGTGATATATTAGAACAGTGTATTTCTTGCATTCTTTTATTTAATTTTTTTTCAAAGTGACAAAAAATCATTTTTGTAAATATATATTACTGCGAGATATTCAGTAAGTGATCAATTCAAAGCCTCAGGAAACGATCGTCAAGGAATGTTGAGCATGTTGAGATCCACGTTTTTGCGGTAGTTCAATAGTATTTAATATTTTTTAATTGTGTCTTAATAGAGTTCAATAATTTTGCGAAAATCACTATAAAACTACATAGTCTATAAACTCATTTTAAGACAGATAATCAAATTAAATGTGGAATGAATCTATAGATTTTTTCTAAAGGATGAAACATATTTTGACACAAATAACTTATACTAGTGAGAAACACGCTGATATTTTCATTTTAATTGCTATGGATTCCTCTTCTTTTAAATTGAACCATCCATGGGAAAGGTCACAACAAACATAGGAAATATGCTTACCCACATTTGACTAGATAGCCGTCAGAGATTATCCCAAAGTAATTATCCTAAATCGACAGCAAATAACATTCGCTATTTATGGAGCCTTAGATCGTTTGAAGAAAATCAGATTTGCCAAATGTCTTCACCGTTTTTGAAATCGAGGTTTGAAAATCGATTGATTTTCAAATATAATAATTTTTTTTTGTTTAAGAGAACCTCCACTGAAATATCATGAAGCATGATCTATATCCAAATACTTTTTCAGATACAAAAATACAGTTGGACTCCATTAACTCTCGAGTCCACTTAACTCACGATTTTACTACGGCTCCCTTTTATGAGATTTGAATTAATATTTTTTCAGAAGACATTAGAACTTCTCGATATGAACAGACAATTCCTACCTTTATTTTTTTTTCCTATTTAATATTTCGGGGGATGAGCATGTCATGGAGTTTCTATTTGAAATAGCAAACATACTCCGAATAAGAGAGATTTGAAATATTTAAAAGAAATAAGAGAAATGGTACTTGTGTACCAAAACCAGAGCAAAAAAAAATAACAAACGCAGAGTTAAAGTAGGAGTCTTTTATGAAACCAGATCCTGTCAATCCCTTAATCATAAAGTGATAACGGTGACTTTCGTTACAAAAGAGAGAAAATAAACATCGGATTAAGTGGAGAGGGAAAATAGGTTGTCCTTGAGACTCATCTTTTGAAAGTTTGGAGTTATAAGAGAAGGTCGACCATTTTAATTATTTTATTTATCTTTTTTTGGATTTTAATGTTTGGATGGGAACTGAATAACATTTTCTTGCAAATAGAAAAGTTCCAGTTTGAGGATATTTGTAACATATTGTTTTCATGAGATATAAATGTAATGTTTTCTTGTCTTAATGACTTCTATAATAATTAAAAATAATATCGAAAAAGTGTAAAGATAAAGTAGAAAATTCATTTCAATGTTGGAATTTATATATTCGCTCAGTTTATATTAATATTGTAAATCGAGGTTCAGTAACTATAAACCTTGACTACCGCAAGTTAACAGGTTTCGATGGTATTTTAGAATTAAAATTATTTCTTGTGATTAGGACATTTGTGCATTTTTTAAATTTTGAAATACCTCATATTCATATCATATTTTCTCCTTTAACATGTAGAGTTAAACATTATTCTAGCATTGCAGTATCGGAATCGAAGTATGGAGCACATTATTTTACTTTTTTTAAAATGGATTCCTTCAAGCATAAAAGTGTAGTGCATTATTATATGCAGTGATGATGACTGGCAGTTAAAATTATTCGAGCAAAAAAATGTATGGACAAAAAAGTAATAAATAAAGGGGAAATGTAATGAATGAAGGTATGCACAAACACAAAGTCTTAAAATTTGCTTATAAAATGGCAATTTTTCTTCGTAATTTAATTGAATTTGGACACAGAAGTAAAAGTTGGCAGTTTCTACCAATTTAACTGTAGTTTATAATACTAGTGTATAATTATTTTTATTAAATTTCGTCTAACACTGTACAATCTGAAATTCGCTAAAGGAACAATATTACATATATATTGCAATTAAATAGAAGAGCTATTAGAAATTAGAATCTAAGATGAAATTAAAATAATCACAAAACAATGATAATTTTCCGAAATCCAAACAGTAAGTTTACTCAAGTTCTTGTTTTACATCACATTTCGCTACAAAATATGCAAGGGTAAATTGAAACAAATACCCTTATAGATTGCTTCTGCTGAATAACATTTAATTGTTTGTTCAAAGCAACATAATTTCAGAAAGATATACAATATAAAATAAGTTTCTGAAAATCAGATTTTTAGTTTCTCGGTTTTTAAGTAATATTTTTCGAATAGCATTGATATCCTCACATTCATTTTCAGGCGCTGTAGCGTAACTACTAACCGCAAAGCTTGAGTTTAACAACCATTCCACGTGTGCCGCACGCACATTGCATTTTGTGCTTATTTTAACTAAGTAAATTTCATAACGTAACAATGAAAGATAAATCGGTGATAGGACGACAGAGTACATACAGATAATTTGGTAATAATTCCTAATTTTAGTAGCCTAAAATATGAAATAAAAATTTCACTTTTTTTTAAAATTGTAAGAGCTTGCTCTTCCTCCTCACTTCACTTCAATCACCGCCACTGAATACTTGTATATGATGCAATAGCAAAATCAAAATACAAGAAAATAAAAATTGTTCCATGCAAAAAAAAAAAAAAAAGATGAAGCCACCTATAAGATGCTTACTTTTCAAAATAATTACTAAACTATTCAATTAAATATTAGAGTTAAGGTAAACTATAATGTGACAATGGAAGGGAAATTGGATTCATTTATTTACATTCACACATACATTTATTCACTCACTCCCTCACTTAGTCATTCACTCATTTTCATTCACTTACTCACTGACTTATTTTGGGAAGTGCTTGGATGACCATTTTGTAGTTGACTAAAACAATATATCCTAGGATATATTGTTTTAATAATACTGTTAATAATACTGTTATCGAAGCAATCTGAAACCAAAAAAAGGATTGAGACTTAGAAAGTTTATATCATACTCTTTTCTTTCAAAATTTACCGAAGACAGCTAAATTAGGCTATTGCGATGGCGAAGACAAATTTATTTACCCAAATATTTCAAAGGATAATCATCATGTATACTTCTAAAAATACCAAATTTATGTACTGAAACATTCATTAAGAACATTGATGGGGAAATAGATATTGATGTGAGAAGAAATATATTTCAATAAGCTCTAAGAAAAAATCGCTTAATAGAAAATTCAAAGTGAAATTTAGAGAGTATTACTTATTTCTATACTCAACCTTTAAAATAAAGGCCTTCAACGCATGAAAATCAAGTATGATGTCGGTTGTACAAATTGTGATAACTTCGAATAAGAAAGATGAAATTTCAAGTTTTACATTTGCATCTTCTTAAGACATATTTAAAAATAATGAAGATGAATTAATGCAAAAGTGGCGCGACGAAAGTAATCCTGTCTGACAAATGCAAAAACTCATTGACTAGTTAATTCCTGATCCGTTGGCAGAGAGGATTATCTCTGTCTGTGAGGACTAGAAATAAACAAAAATCCTGAACAGCAATTCTGGCTCCACAGTTACTATAAGAATAGTTAACATCTTTCATTTTTGAAAACCCTACAAATAAAGAAAAAAGAAATCTTTAATATTCATTTTTTATGAACAGTAATCCAATGAATAGAAAAAGGGAGCACTTTATATGTCAAGAATGATAAAGAAATGGTTTCTTAAGATTCCCGTTCACGTGTTATTTTGATTTCGTGAGCATAATGCTAATAATATGGAATAATTATTACCGTCCTCAAATCTATACTATTATATTGATTTGAATACAAAAACTCCCCTCTGAAAGATCATAAAAAAAATAACAATTTCTATAGAATTGTAGTTACTCCCAATTTTTGCAGATATGTTAGAATATTTTTAAATACAGGGAAACCCACAAATAAATCATTAAAAAAAAGAGTAAAAATATTTTTAAGAATCGGAGGGGGAAATGTGTAATTCCGCAGAAACTTTCATTATAACACATCAATCAATAACTCCCGAGACTAACATTGAAAACAACATTTTTTTTGCAAACTTTTTTTTTATTCATCAACATAACACCTTTTGTTAATCACCTTTTAGGGTGATACAATCGTTCCAACGCTTTTCCAAATTTTTTTTTTTTTTTTTTTCGCAAGAAATCTTTTTTGTTGCGAGTAAATAGCGATAAACAGCTTTCTGAATCATCGACTCGTTGCTGTTTTTGTTCCATCGAAAGCAATCGCGGCACCCACTTGGAAAAAACCTTTTTCACTTCACTTCAAAAAACCTTTTTCAGTAAATACACTTCCATATGATATCTGTGTCATCTCAGCAATCTCACGGAGCTTCATTTTACGATCTTTCATTATAATTTTTGTCACTTCACTCACATTTTCCGGTGTAACGGCTTCCACAGGTCTACCCGAGCGTTCCGCGTCATTTGTGTCGGTACGACCACGTTTAAACTCGGCAAACCACCGACAAATCGTTGCTTTTGATGGACAAGAGTCCGGGTAACATTTTTCAATCCATTGTTTCGCTTGCACGGTGTTTTTACCCATTAAAAAACAATGTTTTATCAGAACACGAAACTCGGTTCTGATAAAACATTAAACAAACGGTTCTGATTTTTTAAACAAACTACAAAACGACTTTACTCCAACCTCGAATACTCAGCTGTTTCTGGTCCGATCGACTTAAAATTTTGACACGTTTCAAGCAAAGGTTAGTACTCTAGAAAGATCTGGTTACTGGTTTACTATGAGCGCCATCTCTGGGTTAGTCTCGGAACTTATTGATCCATGTGTTAGCTTGCTCTTTCGGATGCCCTTTTTTCATTCAAATGGCGAAAATAGTATAGATTGGAGGACAGTAGTAGAAATACTATAGGATTAGCATTCTGTTGACGAAATCAAAATTGATGATCGATGGTAATCTTACAAATTCTCTTGATATCGATTGAACTGAAAATTACGGAATGAGCAAAGATTTCCAGTTCCACGGAAAGACGCAATTTTAGGAATGAAAGGGGTATCGAGTCTTATTATATCACTCATTAAGCTAATAATTGGATGTTAAAATTGTAATTTATCTTATTTTTCCAGATAGTGTGATTTCGAATGATGTGTAATAAGTGGGTTATAATTGTGAGTATAATTCTTGAAATTGAGTTATTTCCTTCAAAACTGAAAACGTTTTTCAACTGAAGCTTTCTATTCAACTGAGTTTTGTTTCCAAAGAATACTTTTCTATTTTAAAAATTCAAATTAATTAGAATATTAATAAAATATAGGAATGATTCTGAACGAAACAACGAAACGTTCTATTTTCCGACATTGGGTTATTCGATTTTTCTCTTCTCTAACATTGGGAGCATCATAGTAACTCGGTTTGTGAATTGTGCCAAATTACAATTTCTTGCCATTTAAAATGAAATGTAATTGGGGTAAATTAGATGAAGATAGAAGTGAAGTGAAGTGAATTAGAGATAATAATATATAAATGGAACAGAATTGAAGTAAAATGAAGAGAGTTAAGGAACATTACTTGCTGATAAATATTTATTATTTGGATTGAAGCATCTTAATTAGGTTTTTTTAGGTTGCAGGAATTCTAGTTAAATTCCAAAGATAAGAACAGGCTATTATCGAAAATTGCTTAAATCGCAAACGAGTGATTTAGGAAGCTCAGATTTCATTATTAGAGCATAATCTAGAATTGACAAATTAAATGCTATTCTAGAGAGAGCGACCTTGTCTATTCTCCAGTGATTATTAATCAAGTATTTTATCTTGCTCTTACATATCTTCAACTGGTAAAGTGGTCTTCAACCTCGATTCCCTGGAACTGTGACAGAGGTTCCGCAAATATCACTATTAGCTTAATCAAAGCGCCAAAATTTAAGTAAAATTTTAATTTTCATAAAAGATCGAATTCTTAAAGGCAGTTTGCTTGTAAAAGTAAAAATTTTATAGATAAAATAAAATCTTTAAATTTCGTAAAAGTCACGTGCTTCAAATACATTAACCAAGATGCATTTGGTCACATATAAGTCTCCATTCTTTGGCTCAGGTACAGAATCTCCCACTTATTTGGCTACTTTCAAGGTATGAAATAAAATTGATGCAACCCTTTTAAAATTGAAATTTTAAGGAAATTGCATTTTGAAAGATAATATTGAATGATTTGCTGATTTTCATAATATTTTAGTAGACAGTAACGCTGATCCTGATAAAAATGTAAAAATTAGTTTATTCCTCCATTTATCAAATCTACAAAAAAACATTTCTTGAATATTTCCCTTTTCAAAAAGAAAAATTACTTGGGTCCAAAATCCATGTGACATCATCGAACTCTCAAAGAAAGAAAGAGAACAACAAATTGATATATCGTACGACACTCAATTGAAACTAAATTTTAGTCAAGTTGATATTATGTACTTTTGGATTGACATTAGAAAAAATTATCTTGTAATTACCAACACAGCTGTGAAAAATCTATTGTCATATGTTTTAACCTATTTATGTGAAAAATATTTCTCTTTGTAAGCTGCGACAAAAACAAAATACAGAAACATATTAGATTGAAGACTACATTAGGTTGCTGATTCCAACAATTATTCTTTACGTAAAACACTTTACAATAAAAAATAATCATTAAAAAAATCATATGACATAAAGATCACTTAAATTTTTTTTTTATTAATTTGTTGATTTATAATATTGTTGCTTTTGTTTATTACTCATAAAATATATTTTAGAACACCAAAAAGAAATCCTAATAGTTACTTTACCATTCATTATCTTATTAAGGCGATTTTATTGTAATAAAATAGAGATGTAATAATAATTTTGTACATTTGAGTGGGAAAAAGCTTTGGTATCCTATTTTTTTCTTTTCCTTGAACAAGAGGTTCCTTCAAGAAAATGGTAAGTTCAATGGGTTCATGAATGTTTAAAAGGTTAAATACCCCTGATTTGGAATATAGTTATCATTGACAATGCTTAAGAAAAATGACAGAAAAAATGAACAATGAAGAACAGATGTTACATATTTAACATAGTATTCTAATTTTAAACATTCTTTAGCAATGTATGTTAAACATTAAACATAAAGCAAGGTAGAGCATATTACAATCATCGAGTATTTAAAATCTTAAGAATACGCATAAAGATTTTTAAATTTAGATAAATAAAAGTCATAAACTATGTAAATATATTTATATCTATCTATCTATACACACACACATACACACACACATACACACACATATATATATATATATATATGGGGGTATGTAAATATATATGTGTGTGTGGTGTGTATGTATATATATGTGTGTGCTTGTGTGTGTGTATGTATATATATATATGTGTGTGTGTATAGAAAAACAATGGAAGAAGGAAAATTAAATGACTGAATTATGACTTAAATTTAATGCATTTTTATATATTTTTAAATATTTAATATTCTGGAACTCCCATCTTTCTCTGATATTAATATATAACAAGCCTAATGGTACAACAAAAAATTGCTCAAGCACAGAAATTGTCTTTACCTATAGCGATTTTTTTTTCTCCTTCAAATGGCCTCCTCCATCTCTCATCAAATATTTCTCTCTTTATACGAATCTCCGTCTATTCATCCAGAATAAATAAACGAAGTTCTTTCTCTGCTGAGGAATCCCAATTGTTGTGTGCTCCACTAATGACAGGGAGAATGCTTTCAGGGCAGTCAATTTGCCTCGAAAGAATAGAAAACGTGCTCGTAGGGTTGGATAGTTTAGGTCTAAAAAAAGAGACTGTTCTTTCATGCATCCTTATTTCAACGAAGCAATCAAAGGAACGTATAACCATATATTTCCATTTTAAATTACTATTATATAGCTTTCTTCAATCAACCTTAAGCAGTCATAATATAAATAATATTTTTGTGCAGAAAATTAATAATGGAAATATTGCTTAAAATATATGTTTAGAACTGAAATAGTTTATAATGGAAATATAATAGTTGAAGGAAATTTAAAAATAGTTTCTCGTTGAAATTTTATTGCTTCTAATTATTTTATTTATTTTTCAATATTTTAATATATATATGATTATATATTATTTTCAGATACAATGTATTCCTTTTAGGTATTCAAAAACATTTAGTTATATAATTTAAACATCATTATACATTAAAACTTGATTTGAGTAAAGTTCGGTATTTTTTTAGATCTCTTAATGTCGAAATTCAGAAGCCGTAAATTTGTGAAATATCGAATCAAAGGTTTTGTTATTTCGTTAATGGCTATAAATAAATAAAAATTGAAATTAAGATTAAAAGGAAGTTTAAATTATGTAAGGATTCACACATTTTTTTTTACTTATTAATTATTCCTTACCTTTAAAGTTAGCATATTACATTTCACTTCAAAATACTTACTTAATAGAATAATTGAGAGAAGGATTTTCCACACACAAATTCATACAAAAAGTCATAAATATATTCTATGTTTTCATGAATACTCATTGTGTTTATTGTTGTTTGTTAGTTTCATTACCAGTATCGATATGGGTTCTCGATTTCTTTTAAACACATCTTAATTAGAAAAAATATAAATGCGTTTCCTTATCGATTAAAAACAAAACTTTAATGATAGTCCTGAACATAATTTGACCATTTTTTTATGATACTGATGATATTTATGAAAATTGTCTACCATAACCCATCAACCGCCAAAACTACAAGGAATAATTTTGTTTCTAAACAAATAATGTTATTTCCTAAATTCAGCCTGTATAACATAAATTTATAGTAATAAAGAAAAAAATGCTTTTACCTGTTGAAAAATATAGTATTACGTTCACGCAAAGTCAACGAAATAGCGATATAAATTGAGTATGATTGTATACGAAGTACTTTTTTTTTAGTGGAGAAACGGTTCACTTTGAGCTGTGTAACGTTTTAGAAATCTACAGATTACTTTACAACTACTTTGATATCAAAATTTAAAATATTTTTATTTTACAAATACTTTTCTTTGTGGTTGAAACATTCAAGAATGGAAAGCTTCGATTCAGTTCTGATGTAAAGCTACTTTGCATCATATGCATCACATATGTAGCATTTTTTACAGTATTTATAGTACAGATGAAGTTTGGCTGTGGGAATTTTTACAACGCTGTCCTTATTATCCTCAGACTTAAAAATAAAATGCCCATCAAATCCTCCGTTAGAACTTAATTTACGTTAGATCTTAGAAATTCTTAATGTAATAGATCTTCCTTTTACTGATCTATTTTTGACTAACTTACTATTCTCAGCTGATGTTTGCAAAAGGAATAATGCCACTTCATGTCTGAAATCTAATAGAGGATTTTTTTCCAAAAGAAAAGCGTGATATTTTCCATGCCGCATCAACCAAGGAAACATCAATATAACTAGTAAATATTGGCCACCATTCTTTTTACCGCTGTCTCTTATCCTGTAATTAGATACTATAATGATGCACAAATCGACTCCTCCAATTTTGGAGTTGTTCTATTTAATTAGGTAAGGTTAAGATACTAACACCTTTTTCTTCTGCTTTCTGGAATAAAGGGAAGCACTTTTCACATGTTAAATATTCCAGATTTTGAACCAATAGTTACAACAGAGTTATCATTCCATTGGACGAAAATTATTTTGTTTTTCTATTCATATAGGAAATCATAATAATATCTGTGTCGTTTTCATGAATGCATTTCACCGTTTCTAAGGGCACATTTGTATCCGGTTTTCTCAGTTTGTGCGTGTAGAACTAAACGCCTTGTTGTTTAGATGTCAAAAAAGGTGAAAAGACGTAAAAAAATTATCAAAATAAGTAGCATGATTGACGAGAGATTCAACAACGGAAGATAAGCAATTTAAAACCATTCTCACTGAGACTAAATTCTTTATTGATATTTTTTGGATCTGCCGACTTACCTGCATAAATATCAAAACTAAATACATATCCATCAGATAATGCCTGAGTCCATGCTTTGTACACAAATCTGTTTTCCTTTTAAAAACATCTTTGCCGAATGTTTGTCTCAATAAGGAATCATTTGCTCATCTAATAGGTTAATTGAAAAGTCCCCGGCCTACCATAGTAAAACACATTTTTTTTGGCAAAATTAGATTTTTTTATTCAACATTATTCCCTTCAAGGGTGATACACTGATTATAGCGACCCTCCAACTTTTCGATACCATTTTGGTAGTACGATGTGTCCTTTGTTTCAAAATAGGCCTCAGTTTCGGCGATCACCTCTTCATTCGACGAAATTTTCTTCCCAGCGAACATTCTTTTGAGATCTGAGAACAGGAAATAGTCGCTGGGGGACAGATCTGGAGAATACGGTGGAAGCGATTCGAAGCCCAATTCATGGATTTTTGCCATCGTTTTCACTGACTTGTGACACGGTGCACTGTCTTGGTGAAACAGCACTTTCTTTTTCTTCAAATGCGGCCATTTTTCGGCGATCTCGTCCTTCAAACGGTCCAATAACGCTATGTAATAGTCTCTGTTGATGGTCCTTCCTATTTCAAGGTAGTCAATGAAAATTATTCCATGCGCATCCCGAAATACAGACGCCCTAACCTTACCAGCCGACTGTTGCGTTTTCCCACTCTTTGGAGCGGGTTCATCGTGTGCTGTCCACTCGGATGACTGTCGATTGGACTTCGGAGTGAAATGATGGAGCCATGTTTCATCCATTGTCACATATCGACGCAAAAACTCGGGTTTATTACGCTTGATCATCTTCAAACACTGCTCCGAATCATCAACTCGTCGTTGGTTTTGGTCAAAAGTGAGCTCGCGCGGCACCCACTTTGCACAGAGCTTTCTCGTACCCAAATATTTGTGAATGATATGATGTACACGTTCAGTTGATATCTTTAGAGTGTCTGCTATTTCATTCAATTTCAATTTACGGTCATTCAAAATCATTTTGTGGATTTTTCTAATGTTTTCGTCGGTAACAACCTCTTTTGGGCGTCCACTGCGTTCACCGTCTTCGGTGCTCATTTCACCACGTCTAAACTTAGCATACCAATCCTTGATGGTTGATTTTCCGGGGGCAGTGTCCGGAAACTCGGCATCAAACCAAGTTTTTGCTTCAACTGTATTTTTTCCCTTCAAAAAGCAATATTTTATCAACACGCGGACTTCCTTTTTATCCATTTTTTTCACAATAACAAAAGTTGCTTCACTCAAAATGCTATAACTCACAAACTAAGATCCGACAGCTGTCAGATTTATACACGCATCTTTTGAGGGTTAGGGCTAACTAAAAAACATATGGATTTAATTCTAGTAGCGCCATCTATGTGTCAGGCCGGGGACTTTTCAATTGATCTGTTATACTCAGGTCGTGAGAGAATATACCAAATCGTTGGAAATTTCTATTTAGTTAATTTATATACAGTATTACTTTGTATAATTTATCGGTGTTGTCAATTCGACTATTGTCAACTAAATGCAAATTTTGTTTCATACTCCTGTACTGCAAACGTGACATAGAATCTCATAGAGTAAGAACAGAAATGTCCTTACCGAGAGACCAATACATTTCTTCTTGATCCTGTGAGCAATAATATCCTAATAAAAATTCTCATGTACGCTTCAGATGCAATAAATTCTGGACAATTATTTTACTGAGAGCATATATTTAATTGTTCAACGAGAAGAGAAAACATTTCAGAACCAAAAAAAAAAAAAAAA